>VNJM01002354.1:0-304001 GCA_008042475.1 Drosophila kanapiae
GTCGGACTAGTAAATGTTAGTGTCGTGGTTACAGTGCTGATGTCCTGCGATATGCGTTGAGCAGTCCTAATCTCAGCCTTGGTCTCTAAGGGTGATTTCCTCACCAATTTGTGCATTTCGTCATTCACAACCTGCTTTTTGCTAAGCTTAGGGTAAGGCAAATTATTCTTCTCCATATCCAGAGTTTGATTGGTTTCAGTTAATATCCCTCTTGTGCGGCTGCGCGCAGCAGCCCCACAATGGGCAAAGAATGCACACTTATCGCACTAAATTTATAAATTTCGCTTATAAATTGCAAGAAAAAATTCAATTTTCTTTTTTTGATTTATTTAAGTAATTCTTTTTTGTGGGACTAAACGATAGCACGTGACGTTAACCGAAAAGCACACTATTTGACAGAACAAAATACGAATCACAAGCAAAGGTATTGCTTAAAAAATATACCAATATCTAATATATATTTTCCAAATCTTATTTTTATAGTTAAAAAAAAATACTAACCTATAGACGCAATTAAAAATATTAAAGAAGTCATAAAGGACTCTTTTATTAATAATAAGTGCGAAAAAGCAGGAACAGTCCTTCTTAATACCTTTAAATACCCTAGATTTGGCTTGAAAATAGCCGAGTTGACAACACAGTTTTGGGAACTTCATCTCGACGCGTGCCGAGAGTTTCTAAGGCTCAAAGGTGCAGACGTGTGGCTGAACCGAAAATAGATACTTAGATACATTTCGAAGCGACGGCGAAGACGAAGGCGAACTTCGACCCTTCGCTAGTCGAGCATCAAAAATTATAAACATTTTTTAAAACACTTGCCGGGGAATTTATAGCCCCAGATACGTGCTGCGGTCACATATCAATTTTCCACTAGCTCCATCATCCTGCGAAGACAGTTCACATTTAATAAACTCGCCCTGTGCCAGTTTCAATAAGAGCGTTCAAAGTTCATCTTTCGTGTCAAGTTTGTGGGGTCGAGTTTTATGAAATATTTTCAAGTGCTGGAAGGTTCAAAGGAATTCGTTGTTGACCAGAGGATTTTCCTTTCACTAATGAAGAGCAGCTAAGCAAGCAGGTAGAGCATTTTTGCTTTGTCCGGTGCTAGAAAGTATATTTTTAGGTTGAGGTATTTATCTTAGCTTGGACAAACAACAAACAAATTTAAAGATTTTATAAGCATCTTCCTTCGATTCACTAAATTGGAGAGATTACACTATCATAAGGAGAAATACAAGCCAGGGGAGCTTTCATGCCTTAAAATTAATTTCTTATATACTTGGTACATATATATAAGAAATAATGATATAATTCTTCTAAAAATAGCATTTAAGGCCCCATCGATTTGTCCATTTCTTCTTAATATTTGCATGGTTTAAACCGGGTCAATCGGACTCTCCACAGATTACACATCATTACACGCAATCGATGGCTCAGAATGGATCAGGGTCCAGGCTCAGGTTTATTTACATTAAAACATCATCAACATGTTTATATCAACATCAAACTCATTTTACGCATCACCAAACTTTGCGTAATCCTTTGATCCTATGAGGCGCAGGGCACGGGCGCCCACAAAAAAGGTCGCCGAAATAAAATCAGAGCCAATCCGCAGCCAAAGGCTCATAAAGAGGCCAAGGACGAGAAGGACGAGAGTGGCGGAGGCTGAAAAAGGGTTTCATATGTCCTGACGAGCTCCGGTTGTTGTCACAAATCCGAAATAAATCAGTTAACTTCCCGGAGTCGAGGGCTTGTTAATTTGAAATTTATACGAAAAACAATTTAAGCATTTCAACCGAAAATGTAGCCCCGAAATTGGATATGAACCCCAATCCCACAGCCGCCACATCTCTAACCTTTTTAAGTTGGTCCTTGTGTGTGACCTTGAGGGGTGTAAAGTGTTGGGATAGGTCCAATTCTGATTGGAATTTAGTTCCTTCTGTGTGTGTGTGTTCGCTGAGGTTGCCGACACTTGAGATCTTTGATTAAAATGTAAGATGCTGAAAATGGGATGGAATTTGTCGGCTTATTGTGCTTGATTTGTTCAATTTGGGAACGCGAAAAGGTATATTTCCGGACAACTATTTTATTACACTTTACATTTTTCGTATTCTCTACTTTTTATAGTCGCGAATTTGTATTTTTGTGTTTTTAGTTTTATAAAACTAGCATAGATGAGTGGTTGGCTTTCATAAAATCCTACTCCTCATCGCTGCAATTAAATTCCAAAATCTTCAGAGACCAAAACAATATCCGGAGTTTGACGTAAAAAGTTAGGAAAACTTCTTGATGATTAAGGTAGAATATTTCACCCTTCAGCCCGTACGTACAACCGAATTCCGGAAAAATGTCAAACTTTTGCTCAACCATTTATCTATAGGATTGCACTCAAATTGCGGAGAATCGTTCGTGGAAATTTTGTATTTTGCTAACTCCCACATTTCCCTAATGAACCGACCTCAAACCCTTTCGTGCAAATATTTACACACACACATGACTTGACATATTCTATGGAGAAGAAGTTTTGAGGCACCTGGAAGTGACTTGAGCCACAAGCAGAGCAAACTTGACAGTTTCAATTAGCTCACACCGCTCCTTTCGCCTTTCTGGTATATATACATTGTCTACCATATATACCTACATACTTGGGAATTTCGCAGTCTCATTACGAAATATTTAATCATATTTCAGGGCAGGGAACAAGGCAAACAAATGTTCAAAACCTCAGGCGGCAGATGCAGAGTTACAGATACAACTGCAAAGATTCAAATACAACTGGAATAGTTCAAGTGTATTTGCCAGTTGGCAATAATATCAAATTGCACTCCACTTTGCATGCCCCCGGGGGGAAAGTGTATCCAGGGAATACACAAATATCTAGCAAATGCCAACAAATGTGCAAATATCCCCCTGACTCCCTCTCTCCGTCTCTGGCAAACATTATCCAAGTCTTTTTGCAGTCGGGTTAAGTCCCCTCTGCCCCATATATATACATACATATGTATCCTCATCCTCCTCCTCTTGCTCAGCATTTTTCTGCGCTCGTGTTGACAAAGTTTGTTTCGTGTTATTTGATATGCTGCGCGGTTATTTGATAATAACAGCTGTCTGCGGGGAGAGCGACGGAGGGAGCCTCCTCCTGAATAGCTGTCCCATAATATCAATCGAAGTCCTTCGTCTGCTGATGAGGCATTCAATTGTTTGCCAACTGATTGTGAGACTTTGACTGCGGAAATTCCACGAGAAAATGCGAATGAAATGGGGAAAGATGTTGAATGTAAAAGCGAGAAAATGTAATTCACTTTTGTCTCTACAAATAAAAAGGGAAAGGTATCGGACAGATATTCATTCTTTAGAAGGAAAGATAAGTAAATAAGAGGGGCTTACATTTGCTATTTAATTTAGCAGTCATCCCTTTTGGGATTAATTAAAATTCAGCAATGTGTATTATACTTCTTCGGGATTGTCTCCAAGTATACTTAATTCAAGTCAAGGAAACATATCGCAAGATTAATTTACGACCGATCTTAGATCAGTTGTGAAATACGCTTTAAATTCTTAATGGAGCACCGTGGAAAACGAAACTTGGCTTGGCCGGCAATTAAGTTCAATTGAATTTAATTTCTTGCCGAACAGTTTCCACATTTTCCCCAACTTCGACCACATTTAGCATCGAAACTTTGGAACAGAGACAAAGACTATGCCGCAACCAAAATCAATAGGTCTGAGACAGCTTGACTTCTCTTGACCAACTGTTAAATACGATATGTATTCGTTGATGTCCGATGACCGGCAGCAAATTCATTTAGCTCCGCTGTGAAAGCAAAATCTCATTTGCACTTTCTGTTTTGCAGCCGTCTGCGACATTAGAAATGCATTTGGGTGGCCTGGTATGTAAATAATTCATGGCTACCACAGGCCAGCATACACTTCTACATATGTGCTGTCAGCTTAGCATACATATATGTATGTCAGTGGACAGTGAGGTCTCCCATGGGTGACCAAATCAATCATTTCTTGGGGAGGTTGGAAAAATACACAAGTTGGAAATGTCGTTATTCTTGTATGGTATCTTTAAAACCTGCATAAGAAATTGGTTTTTAATTGCCACTATTATGTAAGGCTTCAATCTTTAGTTTCCTCCTTTCTCAAAAATATTTTAAGCTGGTTTAATGAAATGTTAAAATTAAAGAAACATCCCACTTTTAGTTGGTGGTTAAATATTTTTTTTAAGCTTCTAATATATGTACCTATCAATTATTTTTAAAACCCTTTCATTTGTACTAACAGTAGAAGTAGACATCAATTTTGTAATACAAATTTTAAAAATAAAGTCTAGCCAAATATGTTTTTTAAATAAAAATCTTCACTGTTTTTTGTCTACAGTTTATGCTTTGTCCGGGGCTTTCTTCCTCTTTGCTACTCAATGTTCTTTCTTTCTGCCATCGATTGACATAGTTCCACTTCTAATGGATTTTTTCACGCCAACGACAACGACACAGTTGTTCACAGGGCACAAAGAAGTTGAGTGTTTTCCTTGTTTACCTTATTTCGGAAGATGGCAGACGGGCGGAAAAGTTGGGTGGTTGCCGGTCGGAAAAGTTCGCAGCGACTTACCTGAAAGACAAAGAATAGGGAAAGAATAAGAGAAATGTTGATTAAAGTTGCAGCTAAACCCAAAGTTAGAAATTGCATTTAAAGTTTAAGAGAAAGTTGAAGTTCTTTCTTTACATTTTGTATTTTAGAAATGAGCTGGAGGGAATTGTGAAGAAGGAATCACAAATTAGTTTTTTAATTTCAACTGTTTTGGTTAATTAATATACTTCTTTAATTAGTTAATAAGAACTGACCAAATGAAATCCTAATAATAAGTTAATTGCGACAAAAACTTAAGCACATTCATACTTAGAAAAAATTGGCTGTTATTTTCCATAATAGAAATTCACAGAGAAGCCTTCAAAATTACATAAATATTACGTTAAGCCCAATTACCAGGGCTTATCAAGAGAGCAAGAATTATACCTTCCCCTATCTTCTCTGTATTTCTGTCTTCCAATGATGTATGGAAAAGAACACAACATTTTGATATATTTATGGCCCAGTTGAAATAAGAAAAGGCAGAGTTTTATCAGCCTCAGCTTTCGTTTTGAATAATAATTTCTAATTGAAAACGAAACAGAAATAGGAATACTTAGCCATGCTATATGCACTCTATCGCAGCTGTAATCTGTCAGATTTGAGGAGTCAGTTGAGGTCGCCCTAAGTTGAGTTCGGGACGGCTTAGTCGCCTGTAAGAAGTTCAGTCAAGTGGAGTGGCGATGCACTCTCTATCTTTCGGGTTTCCCTAGTTTGCTGCTCTTGGTTTGTTATTAAAACTGACACTTTTATTTGTCAGCATCCGAGTACTCCGAGCAGTGGGTTTTCCGCCTTCCATCTCCATCCTTATGACACTTTTTTCCAGTACGTACATATATTTTATTTTACATTTCCCCGCTCTGTCTGCTTTTGACACATGTCATGTGTTTGCTGCACCCTCGGGGTAACCAAAAAATAAAAGGGATGGGGCTGGTGCTGGTTCTGGGTGCGATGCACAAGTGTGTAAGACAATTGATTTTTTTGTTGTCTGCCCTCGAATCTATAAAAATAAACTCCGATTTCGCTTCGGGATGGGGGGGGGGGAGTGCACGGCGGGAAAAGAACACGGTGGTTGCTCCGGAGAAAAAAGGGGAAAAAGTGTTGAAAATTGAGTTGAAGTGTTTTCGGGCGGAGGGTTTGACATTGCCATTTGCAGGGCGATCAATCTTTTAGCAGGAGTTTTCAGGAAGAGTTTTCCGAAGTGAATGGGAAATGAAAAGGAAAAGTGTGCATAGAAAATGCATTTAAAATCTATGTCTAAGGTTGGATACTTTATATATTGAAATTAGGAACTATGATAATAAAGACTTAAATTTATATTTACAGTTACGTTATCCACTTACGAAATTCATAAAAAACCACAAAAGTGTATAATAATTAAAATTTTAGATGCTTATAACTATTTGAAGAATAATTTGTATTATTGATATTTTTAACAAATTAAACAATATATTCATTTTTATAATATAAAACATTTTTCATATTTTTAAATTATTTAATCAACAATTTGTCTAAGTACTCTATTTTTATTTTAAGTTAGAAATAATATTAGAACTTCTCTTTGACTTCTACTTTTCCCCGGCTTAATTTTCCTCGCTTTCATACAAATTCATTTTGCTCTTAATTAAAATCATAGCTGTCATTGAGGGATTTTCCCTAGGAAAAGTTAGAGAGACAGAATAAGTGCATGAATCAGAGCGGTTCTACACCCACTTCCCGCTCCGCCACTTAGCGCCTTCCCCTTGTTTTTATTGTCAGTTTTATGAGCGAAGCCGGACGCCTCTGCTGCAGTTTTTAAATGCTCTCACCGATCAACGGTTAATGCCTCGGAGACATGGAGAAAAATCGGGGAAAATGTCTGAGGGGGACAGCACTTTTCTCACCTTCCCGTTTCATTTGATTTTATTTGTTGTTTTTCCTCCGCTTCGGTTTTTCTCTTTCATTTTTGTTTTTTCTTTTGGGGTCACTTCTGGGCGCTTGCCTATTAACTTTTTGTGGTCGACGACATCCGCTGAACGCTGACAAAATTAGAAAGGCGTGTGGGCGGGGCTTGACTTTGTGTCAAATGAATTAATAACGTAAAAATGTCAAACCTTAATTATCATAAATAGACAAATGACAACAAATATTAGGCGACCCATTTGTTCCCCGAGGAAAGTGCGAAAATGGAAGATCCCCCTCACTCAGTTACATGCCCAATTATATATAGTATATATCCGTATTTCTTTTAATAGCCCCTCATTAGTTCGAATAGGCCTTTGACACTAATTCGCTGGCGTGACAATCAAATTTATGAAATTACAATGGCAGTCTCCTTCTCGCTTTTCTGCTCGCCTGATTCTTAATTAATTTGTTGGCGTTTCTATGAATTAATTAATAATGGAAAATCAAATGAGCTTGATTGTTGTGTTCTTTTTGGTGGAAAGGTGTAACGAATTTAAATTGTTATTTTTTGTGGGAATTACTGGATTGAGTGAAATGGAAAATGCTCCAATATATAAGTAGGTTTAACTTTAAAAATAGAAAGGGTAGGAATTGGAACACGCGTATATATTGGGGGATTATTTAAATAAATATAGGTGATGTTGTTTGACTTTTTTGAGAATGCAGTTGTTTATATCTTTTAAATGACATATATATAATATATAAATCGTAGTAAATGTATTAAGAAGCAATACCTATTCCAAAATAAAAGGTCTTTACTAATAAAAAAAAAGGTTCAGAAAACATCTAAATAGGTTTATAGCTTCTTAAGATTACTTAAGATTTTTTTCTAAATTAAAAACTTTAATTAAAACAGTATTTCATTTCCACGTGAACTTTATCTATACTTTTTCCTATCCCGCCTATTAACACCTAACAAGCACGTGCTTGGAGTCGCAAGGGCTACTTGAGTATACGACCTTAATGTCAACGTCCAAGAAGAATCTTGAATTCTTTTCCCACTATTTTTCATCGATTAAACTAAGCATGAAATCGAAAAAAAATGAAAAGCAGTCAAGAGTTCCAAGTTTTATTTTTCAGAGGACTTAATCATTAAAATTCACTTTGCGCCTGCTTTAAAATCAAATTTTTGGAACCGTAACGAGATGTGGAGATGGAAGATGGGGGTTCTGGAAGGGGTGGTGCTACATAGTAGTTGGGGAGCATATGCTGCCCGCTCTGGGAGAATTATGTGGCGCAAAATAATAAAAGGGAAACTAACGCAGGCAAATTTATGCGTTGTGAAAAGTTTTTTCCTTTGCAGTTGGCTGCCATAAGACACAGCATACTTGTGGCACCCACTGTCCAGCCTGTGAATGGAGTTTCTTTTTTTGTTCTATTTTGTTTTTTTTGGGAGGCCGGCAAATAAATTTTTTCAGCATCTCTCTGCCTTCTCTATTCTCGCCTTTTCTCCATCTCCATGGCAAAATGAGGCGCAACGAAGCGTATGACAAACAGATTTTTCTCAAACACAAATCTGTGCTCCGAGAAGAAAAGAAAAAGAAAACGAAAAGAAAAGGCGCTGGCAAAGGCAAGAAAAAGTGTAGGAATTTCCATAAAATTAGAATAACAGCAGCCGGCAGCAGCGACGGCAACAGAGGCAGTGGCAGCAGTGATTCTTTACCGCCGACGGACAGACCGAAATTTATGATCAGCGCCGAAAAAGAAAATATGCAAGGAGCAGAAACAACAAAGACGACAACGCGGAAAAAAGTGTGCAAAGCCTAAGCAGGACACTGAAAAAATTGTTAAAAAATTACAATCAAATTGAAATTTAAATGGAGAAGTAGAATATTTAAGAAATATATAAGAATTTAAGAGTTTCTAAGTCAAGACAACACTTTTGTTAAAGAAAAATATGAATACACAAAATCGATCTTAATATTCATATAAAATTATTTGTGCGAAGCCAAGCTGCATTTGAAGTAACCCAACCTTAATTATTTCTCTCTGTGCACCCACACTAGCACAGTCACACACAACTAAAAAAAAGCGAGTTCAGCGCCAAAAGAGACAGCGGAATTGTGTAAAAAATAATTGAAGCCGAAGCAGCGACAGATTTTACACACGCACGGCTTTTGGGGGAGTCCGCAGCGGGAAATGGGGGATCCTGGGTGCCAAATAAAATATTAGGGCAAAGGGAAAACCCTTTTTTGTCATGTCCGCCATTCTTGTCCCACTCGCGACCCACTAGTTTTGTCCCCAGAGAATTTTTTTATATTCGCAAAATTCTGCCATTTTTTTTTTCAATTTGTCCTGCGCCAAGTTTTGTGGGAGAACTTACGGTAAGTAATTTATCTTGACAGTGGCTTTTGTGTGTGAATCTGTTCTACGCGGAATTTAATTCAATTTTAATTCGATTCTTGACTTTTCCTCATCTTTCTTTAGTTTGGTCCTAGCTGGCTTAAGAATTATGAGAATTAAGGGAAACTCTTTAAGGCAATTAGTTAAGCAAGAATACACCCATTAGGAACTGAGATATATTTATAGAATTTGGTTAGCAACGGCTTGCTCATCCTTAATTAGTGTACGATTTCCTTTTCACCATTAAATGAGTAATATTCGTAATCGAGAAAAGCTGAATGTATATTTGCTTTTAGAGAAAGTGAAGAATGTTTTACATTTTCATTTTACATGTATAGTATAGTTTGTATAGGATATATCTCAGTTGAGAATTTTATGTTTTATTGATTCCCCCTATATAGGATTCTGCTTTTTGCCCTTTCAACTTTGTAGTATTTTTTCCCAAGCGCCTTTTTTTTTTGTTGGTTTACCCTTTATTTTTTTGTTAAAGGTTTTCCTTATATTGCAACGCCGTTTGTGGTATTTTTTTGGTGATATTTGCTGTGGCGCAACTATTTTCCGTCGTTTTTCGTACACTCCTCTATCTCTATTTTTTGTGCTGAATTGGAATTACAAATTTTTTATTACTTTGCGGGCAACTCTTTTTTTCTTTCTTTTTTTTTTTGCTGCTGGGTCTGGTTTGCACTAGAGAGAGTGTGTGTGTGTTTTTTCATAAATCTCCAAATTGAGATTTATGTTAGTTTTGCATATTTTAGCCATGTCCAAAAGCGGTTGGCATGGCCCACAAAAGGACGAGGCCAAAAGCTTTAAAACTTTTAGTTTTTGCTGTGAGGTGAAGTGGAAGGGGATTAATAAATTAGTTTGCGGTCGAATTGTCGCTCTTCGGGCTCTTAACTTTTTGATTGCCGTTGGCGGTTAGCTGACAGATGGCCAGCAATTAGCTATTTTGGCGCCCAAAGTTCCTGTCATTGTGCATTGAGAATTTGAATAGCAAAAAGTGAAAATGTTCTTGGTTTTTTTTCTCATAAAATAAATATAATAATACTCGAACTTAATTAAGGGAATATTAGGCCAATAAAACAAGAGCTAAATGCTTGAAATGTATACCATTTATTGGGCTATAAGGAGTTAATTGTATGCTAATTAAATCGCTTGTAATTCCAAAACTAACCCCTTAACAGGCGTATTTTTTTGCCTCGGGCATCACCTTGCCCTTCAATAATTTTGGATTTCTTCCGCTTGATGATTTAGCTATTCAAAATGTTTTCAATATTTATGCAAATGCCTAATCCACTGACAGAACTTGAGCTCATCGCATAAACATAAGTATTTCTATTGGAACAGAGCCCTGCCCCCCTACCGAAAATCCATAAAATCCTCGAAAAGCTGCCAGATGTTTTCCTGACGCAATGGAGAAAAAGAGAGAGAGAGAAGTGGTGGGGAAAGAAAGGCCTAATAATCTGTACGATTTGCCTTTTCGCCTTTTGCCAAGAGATTTATTACCACCGTCTCGTTGCGGATAAGAGGAGTGCAAAGACGGACGGAGATCGGATCAAGGGGGAGGGATAAGATATATACCCGACTCGGGGACTTGTCGCCTTGTTTATGAATATCTTGCGTCGCATCCACTGCAATGAAGTCATTTCGAGACACTTCTGTTTCGGCTGCTGCTGATTTGGTTATTTATCATTATTTCTTTTATGACGCCATGTGATACAATATTTATGTGCTGCGAGGGCTGGCCAAAGAGTTATGGGAAGGCATTTGACATTGACACAGTTGCATAACTCAGGGGGACATTCAACCCTTTATCAATTACTGGGGAGAGAAAAATTCAATCTCATTATGAGCTGTCAGTTACGGAGGCCAATCAACGATGCCATTTCCATCTAATTTGATGAGAAACCCACAATCAGTTATCTCCCTCTCCTCCCTTTGGCAGATTGATTTAAATAATGGAGGGGAGAAGGGCTAGAAGCACAAGACAGCTTGACAAATCTGTTGGAAGCTCGGAAAACTATTAGCATACGGGGGCTTACATATGTGAAAGCGGAGCCCGGAGCCCAATAAACCCAGCCCCTTCCACGGCGACCCCCCAAGGCGCTGACAAAAAACTTTCAGACAAGTTAATCATTTGCGGGATATTATCAATCCATTTTTGGGTTTTACCAAAACGTTTTTCACTACCCTCAGACAACAGAAGCATAAGCTGAACCTGTCATAGAATTGGTTCTGAGATTGAGTAAATATAAAGAGTTCAAGGGAGATGTTTGTCAACTTGGAATGTTTTAAATAATATTTATCTTAAATATTTGTAATCGGCTTAAAAACTTTAGAAAATATTTGTCAAAAGAAATGTTGGCTTAATACATTTTATTTATTTAATACTTATTTTCAGCTTTAATTGTTATTTATTATTTGAGTAGATATATTTTCTTAGCTTGTTAGAGCATTTGTTTATTGTTAAGCCTTGGTTAGATTTATCCAATTCCTTTGTTTCACCCGCACTCTACCCTGAATCTCTACCCCCAATCATCCCGGCAGATGGAATTTGGATTATAGTTCGCCTCTGCGTGTGTGGGATTTGGGCACATCATTACACAAAACTCCCAGAAGTAAGCTCGGGCTCGTGCTTGGGACAGACCTTTCTTTCCATATACGTTTGGGGGTGTGAATAAATATAGAAAGGGGGGTGAATAGAAATTGGGCACAGGCAGCTGCTATGGCAACCATAATAAAGCTTATAACACTTTGCATTTACTACACTAATGCAAATACAATAGAACGATGTGAGCAATGTGGGTGTGAGAGGGAGAATTATTGCACTACCAGAAAATAAAATATTAAATAAATATTTTAAAATGTATCAGAAATCAAATTATCTTTCAAGAAGAAAGAGGCAAACTCCCAAAGCAAATTACAATCGTTTGAAGTGTCTTATAATCTCATAAAACCAATACCTATCATTAGTATTAATTTGGTTTAATATATCTTAGTTTTTCCCGCAGTGCACTGGCGGTAAGCGTGTGCCCTGCCTCCCATTCCAGCTTCAATTATGCCCACATATGTCGGTTGAGGCACAAAATTTGTTTAAGCTTCACTCTGGGATTAAAATTTGCAACTCAACGAGCAGGGCATAGGATCAGGACTATGGCCAGGACCCAGGACCCAGGAGCCGGGTTCTAGGGCCAAGACCCAGCCGAAGGTCCAGGACCCCTTGCTGAGCCTGTGTGTGCGTGCGTTGGCTTAGATAGCCCCTCTCGGTTTGGGCCATTTGGTTACTGCGGTCTCAGAAGTTTACTGCGGTCTGACTCTGACTGCAGCCATTTTGGAGCGAAATAGGCGGGATTGCCTTCAAGGACCCGACCCCCTGCAATGAGAATTGAACTCATTATGGCTAAAGGGATTGAGATTGAAATACAGGCCTGGGGCCGGACATAATGCTTATTGGCTTATTGTCCTTGGCCGAGCTATCGAGTAACAGGTACGAGCAGTAATTATCAGTGGGAAGTGGGTTGGAAAATTGGAAATTACAGTGATATTTAATAGTTTACTTATACTAGTAAAGCATTCTTGACACAAAGTAGGTCAGTTAGTTAAAGCTTCGTTAAAACAATAATTTAATAAAATGTCATTAATTTCTGATCTCCTTAGTAACTATAAGTTTAATACAAACAGCAATTCCTTAGTTAAACTTCAGTGCTGAATGAACTTTCCTATCAATAAGAACTTTCCCTGGCACGTTCTTAAATTTAAGCCCGAACTGCTCTTTTATTTTGCATTTCCCATTTCCCTCACAACAAAAGCATGAAATATATAATAATGTGATTTGAATTTGCCGCCGTATGCTTGGCACATTTTGTTTTCCCTCTTGAACCACCCCCTTTAACCCCTTGCAGCCGGCGTTTTGTGCTGATTTAACACTTTAAGCCTTTTGCCACAGTGTGGCACTCAACAAGATGATTTATGGTCGGCAAACGCGAGAACAAGAAACGCAAAAGAGAACGGCAACTCGCAAAAGTATGCAACATACTGAAAAAATAAGTTATAAGTGGGTGAAAGTATGGCAGGAACACCCTCTACACTAAGAAAAATTATATAGAACATGGGGGAATTTGTATTTTGACGAAAGGTAACAATTGCTGTAATTTCATAGGATATTTGTTTTCAGCACAATGCACATATAAGTATTTAAAATTAAATTTCTAGTCTTCTATTTGGAATATCCTACCATGCTTCTTAGTGCAGCTTTCGGCGAAATGTCGACGGCAAGTCACTTAAAAATGGCTCAGCAAAAGGTGAACCCACACAGGCACACGGATGCGGACATGGCCGAAATGCACTTAAAATGCAATGCAGAAAAGCAGAATAAGAAGCAGGGAAAATGCAAGAGCAACAGCTACACTCACCGACACAACAACAAAAACAACAACCGAGAAAACAGCGTCCACTGGAAAAATGCACGAAAATAAAAGGAAAATCGGGGAAAAATAGTAGAAAAAAAAACAGGGTACGTAAAGGAACCCAAAAGCAACATAAAGAAGCTGCAACAGAGGTCAGTAAAATGCAAGAAAAATATTAATAATACCCAGTCTTAGGTTTCTACAAATAAATGCATAGTTTTTGGTGTGGAAAAATAAATCTCTCATTTCATCGATTTATTTCCCTATCGATGTAAAAATTGGTAAACAAATTTCTTCTTCTGTCCACAAAATAAAGTATCTATAAAATGCAACTACAAGATTGAAAGAATGAAAGTATACTGTCTTACCAAAACAGAAATAGCCAGAAGCGACAGCATAATAAAGAACAATAAATATTTATGTAAACATGTAGGAAAAAAATAAATAAGTTAAAAACCTTTAACCTGAAGGCGATCGAACTAAAGTTGAGTGTTATATACATATACGTTTTCCTCCAAGTGTGCTGCTCCTGGGAACGTGTGCGAGCGTGGAGTGCCATCAGCAAACACTTTCAAGTGCATTTAAAGTGAGGCACAAACAGCAACAGCAGCTACTTCAGCACTCTGCCAGCACACCGCCCCGGCTTTTCAGACTTTTCCTACCCCGTCCCACCATGAACTGTTAAGCCCAGACACCCACTTGAGTCGCGCATTGTCAGCCTGCCACGCCCGCCCCCTCTCCCATTTACCATTTCCGCGCTCTGCCATTTTCAGCGTTTGTTGCCAATAATATTTACACTAAAAAATGTGCATCAACAACCAAAAAAAAGGAGAAAAGTGCAACAGTTTGGATGGAAAAATAAAGAAAAGCGAGGAGGGTAAGGAAAAAGAGGAGTTTGCTAGGCGAAAATCCGGAAACGGATTCCGGCTGTGCCAAGTTTTGTGCTCGAGCAACAGTTTGCTGGCATTTTGTGCCTAAATATTTTCCAGCTAAAAGATTTCCGGAAAAGCTGTTACTATCTCGCACACGCCCACTATGTATAGTCCTCCCGTTTTTTGGGCTTATCCTGCTGCCATCCTGTTGCTGTTGGAAAAACTCTCTCTTTCGCAAAGCTGGCTAATTTCGAGACCTAATTTGTGTCATCCTGTTTGGAAAAGTTCACTATCCCTACCTCCTGCCCCTCGGCTTTACCCTTTGCGACAGTCTGTATATCGCAGCCTCCCTCTGGTCGAGTGGATTTTTGTCTCATGTGGTTAGCCAGGGGATAATTTTTCATTGTGTGTGTGTGGGGGGAAATGGAAATGAAAACCAGTTGAGGAAGAAAGTAATTATCCTATCTAGTGGGAAGTATCAAAAAGGGATAAGTGGAAATGTGTGAAAAGTTGTATATGATTCCGGTAGTCCTTAACCGCAAAGAGGCCAAAAATAAACTATTAGTTCCGCCTAATTATTCAAAATTGTATTTAACTTTTGAGGGATTCATATAACCTAAATTTTAATAAAATAATAATGAAGCAGGACATCTGCCATTAAAGATTAAATAATATTTATTTAACCTCTGGTTTACCTTAGATGTTAGACAAAATCTAATGCCTGCCTTTCGGTTGTCCTTGAAATATTTTCCCATTTATTCTTATCGCCTTATATATCGACTGACATATGTCCTCTACTCTTTTTTTGCACATATTATTCATTTATTTTGATATATGTTTGCAATATGACTTGCTCCAATTTATTGGCGACTCATAACCCGAAAAAAAAGACACGAACTCCACCCGAAATTTTTCACACGCCATTCGTTTTCAATAAGTTGCAGCTTCGAATTAGGGGAGCCCCAAAGAGCATTGATGCACATGTGTGTAGGGAAAAATATAATAATTTTTTTTTTTTTGTATAAATGTAAATACGGACGAGAGTTGGGAGAAAAGTCATGCTGACTTTCACTATATATAGCCAACCGAAAAAAGTTTATGAAACGCGGGGCGTAAATTGTTCGCAGTCAGCTATGAATATCCAACAAACCTCCACCACTTTTTTTTTGTTTTTTTGGGGCCACCCCTGAGCTAACGAATTGAACTACCAGACAACTCCACCTTTTTCGCGTTTCGGATTCCGGAGCAGCCTCAACAGATTGCGGCAACTTTGTGACGTTGCGGAAAGGCAAAAAATAAGAAGTCACAAAAAGGAAAAAAAAATCATGGGAGCTGGAAAAACCCCCAAGGTGGATGGGTAAAGTATTTGCCATATATGTAAGGCTCACCTTCATGTGTGTGCGGGAAGATGTTGGCTGCTATAAAAATTACTTTGTTTGCCAGCTCCTTGGTCGGGCAATTTTATTGAGCCCCGAACTGTGGCTGGCGAAAGTTTGCAATGCCGGCAAGGAAGCCGGGGGAATCTCAGTCGGTTTTTGGGGCCGAGATTTCTCAGTTGTATTGGGCTAGTTTCCCATATTATATTCCTCTCTTTATTGCCATACATTCTTATGTATGGGAGTGTGCATATAAACCAAAATCGTAAAAGTGATTTTGTGACGATTCAGCGAGTTTTTCGTACAGGTAAAAGTACAGTCCTGCCTGCTGCCTGTTACCTGCTGGGGGGTGTGAGGACTTGTTAGTCGGAAAGAAATGGTACAACTTCCTCCAGGTGATTGAAGAGAAATGACGCTATTGGGGATCGCAGGGAATGTTTTCCTCAAATAGTTTGGCTTAAAGAGTTGCCAGTTTGGGTGAGAAATGACCGACATAAAGCTGAGATTGTTAGAGTAGCCAAAGTTTCGAGTAGAAGGTAACCTATTTCGATGACTGATTGTGTCGTTAAACTTTAAGATGAGGTTAGTTCAAGATTATGTTTATTTTAAAAAACTAAATCGTTTTATATTAATGAGGCTTTTCTTATTAGCAATATTAAGAGTAGAGTATTCCTTATATGGGTGTGTTTCCTCACATTTTCCATTGACTCTCTCTTCACTCTTTATTTACTTGTATGTTTTCGGCATTTGGCTGACCTTGACTGGTTTCATTTCACAATTTGACTCCACCACGGGCTTCTAATTAACCCCTTCGAGGCAAGTGAACTTCACAATTCCCAACTGCGTTTTCTTGTCCTTTTTCCCCCCAACTCTGTGTCTGCGCCCCCACAATTTTCTCGGTTCCATTTCTCCTTTTTGCACTTGTCGACTGCCTTGGGTCATGGCACATATGTTTTTAATTATAACTTCTGCACTCGCTCCCCTTCGATCCGAACTCAGAGACTTTGCAGAATTCTCCTTGTTTGGCTCACTTTTTTTATGGGCTCTGCGCCCGAGGCTTTGTTCTACATTTCACTCTTTCTCCGGCTCGTTGTGCCATAATTTTCCTTTTTGCGAATTTATGTTGCGTTACATTTACAACAAACGAGACATTTTATAGCAGATCATCAATCAATTTGTCAGACTTTGCCAGAGGAAAACTCCCCGAAGTCTCTCTTGTTTGCTTTTGACAATTATTTAGGGAGCAGGGTCTGGACCACGCCCTAAATATAATTAAACATTTGGCACTGCGCGACCATGCGGCCGTTAACTTATTTATAGCAGTGCCGGGAGCAGCAGCCGGAATATCCTATAAAGTATAATTTTATGGCAGTGAAAACCACAGGCGCCCCGAACCAAACCGAACCGCAAAAAAAGAGAAAAAATGTCTAAAGTCTTGCAGCTTGGAAAAGCGATGCAGTTGCCATGCGTTGGCAAAAACTTTTGCCACATTAATTTCAGCCAGAAAAAATACTCCTCGCTGACGGAGTCTGTCAATGTTGCTGCTGCCTGCTGCATGCTGCATGCTGCATGTTGCCGCCGTGACAAAGGCAAATAAAGCGAGTTGCTGCCACAAAATGAAGACAAATGGCAGCCTGCTGAAAGCTGTGTAAAGTGTGTGCCGAGTGTAATTAGACAAACATTTGGTCGGGCCAAGAGCGAGGCCAATTGCTAATTGCTTCAATCAACAAAAGTTTTCATATTTACGCCGGCGACAAACTTCACAAAAAGTGTTTTTTAATATTCCAACGCAGGCAGAGAAATTTTTTGCTAAAATAAACATTAAAATAAACAAATATTTCATGCCAGAAATGTCGGCATTTTCTTTCATTGACTTTTACAGGAACAAAATGTTGCTCTTATATTTTTATTGGAATATTATATAATTACCTATAAGGGCTTTTTATGAAATATTTTTAGGGAGAATACATGAATAGTTTGTTAGTAAAGTAAATATGAAATCATATAGAATTCTTTATCCCTAAAGTTCTATCTTTTTCTTACTTATGTTTTTACTGGAACAAATTGTTGTATGTCTTATTATTACAGTTCCTCTGGCTTTCTATTTTTTACAAGGTCCTGTGTCCGACACTGTTTAATTTTGGTCAATATGCTTCTTAATATAATTTTTATTTTTAAATATCATTTGGAATAAACATATTTTAATTATGGTAATATTTATTATTTTTTTCTCTGTGCACTTAAAATTGCACACTTGTCTCCTTCGCTCGCTTGTTTGTGTTTTCGGTGCTGATCATTTTTGTCGCATTCTGCGTTAATGACAAGCGACGGAGCGCGGCTGTTTCTAATTGTTTTAGCACTTCGCCCGGCTGGAAAAGTGGGGGAAATGCGTAGGAAGTCGGGGGAAGCAGCAGCAGCAGCCATTGTTAATGGATATTTTCCTCGTCTGCCGCAGGGCAAGTTCAATTTTTCCGTAAACTGTTAATTACACCAGCCAGCGACAAATTTTGAAAGATTCCAATGCCAGCTGACAAATCATTTGGTTTTGGAGCGGTGTGTGGGGGAAATGGAAAATGGGAAATGGAGGATTTTAGGCAATGGTCATGTGGGCATCAGGGGGGAGGTAGTTGAGGTCCAGAGGCTGTGGTTTTGTCCGCAGGAGACCAGAGCCAGAACCTGACAAATATGGAGCAGACACGAAGCAGAGAAACACGCCGGAGAAAGGGGTTCGGAAAGGGTGAAATTGTGGGGTAAATGGGGTGAAAATTGCCCCGATGAGGAAGCAGTGGAAATGTTCGCTCTGCTCTTGGCCAAGCAATTTAATTGCTGCTGCTGATGGAGATGTTGATGAGCTTGTTGCTAGTGTGCTAATGCCTCTGATGTTGCAACTGTTGCTGCGGTGCCCATTGTTAATGCCATGGGTTAGACGGCAGCTTGATGTATTTGCCAATGTTGCAGATGTTTTAGGACTCTGATTAGTTGAAATTAATTGCAACGCCAAAGAAATTGTATATTAACTTTAGGATATATGTTAAGGTAACTGGTAAGTTTTATTTTATTAACCAAATATTTATAACTAAGATTTATTCTCTACTATCTTTCTTGGAATATTGAATTTGCCTTTTTATCTATCACATTTCCCCGACACCATATGTCTTCATAACGCACTGTACCGGAACCATTTGCCATACAGTTATTCACTCAACTCAGCCAACTTGAAGTGGCCTCAAATCGTAGTCACGTTGCCAACATTGCGATAATTGCGTCTAATAACTTTTGATGGCTGTAATTAATCCCCAGTGGCGACCTGCCCCTGTGTCGCCATCCATCAGCCCCCTCCGCTCTATCCATCACGGCTCCACCCTGGCTGGAGGAGGATGTCAACGATGAGGAGTAGCTGCGGCGCATCATCATCTCGGGCGATTCTGTCAGCCGTGAAATTGACACGTCTTTGGTATTAAGTGGCACATTGAATAGTCCAAATTAATACCCATGCTCCATGGCTGTTATCCGCGATGCTCCGAGTTTGAGCTGGTCAACGGATTAGATGGGAAACCCGAAGTGGAGGGCTCCTCAAATAGGATTACGCCCAGGGCGATAACTTGATAGCTTTACAGATAGCTAAGCGATTTCGGAGGGGATAATCGTGAGTAGCCAAATTGTTGAACAATTAGGAGATACTTAGATATATTTTTAAAGACTGATCTACACCTTTTAAGAGGCTTTCTTTCTCGGACCTATCTCTACTTTGTATAACTCCGTTTAGCTTAGAAAGAAATCTTTGAAGAATCCATCATCTAAACAATGGCTTAATACACCGAGAAGCAACTTCTTCAAAGGCCTTTGGCGTATTTTATCTCCCCCATTGTCTTATAATTTTTGCACTTTCCAAAAGCAATCAAATTCGAGGGCGTAACCCGCACGAGGTGAAAGGAGGAGACTCATAAGAGGGGCCTAAATGCCGGCTACATGGGTGGGTGTTGCCTTCATCTGGGGGAAAATGAAAATGAACATAAAGTGAGCAAATGTGCCATAAATTAAAACTAAATGCCGGCCGCCGCTGTCAAAGGCAGAAAAACTGAAGACGAGCGGCGACTGCAGTCGCGCAGTTAAGATTAACGCAAACGCACACGCACACTCACTCGCATCTGCCACGCCCACAGAGGCCGTTGGCACCCCCACCCCTCCACACACACACACACACATAGATAGCACACAGAGAGATTTTCTCATAGATGTCAAGCATTGGCCGTCATGATTTACGGCATCGCATTGGGAGAAAATTGCGCATACGACGCGTGGCCGCCGCGAAGAATTTGTTTGCCCATTTTTTTCCGCTGTTCTTCACTGCTGCTGTTGCTGCTTCTGCTTCTGATGCTGCTGCGTAGCTCATAAATTGTACACAGGAAAAGTATTTCAATGCAAACGAGTGTTGACGGATGGCACTGAAGTCGAGGCCTCGAATACCCTTTAGCAGGCAGTTCAATTTTGCACTTTTAAAGCAATTTGAAATAATTTTAAATTACCAGACCTAATATGAATAATATCAGTTAAAAATAACAAGAAATCTTAATATTTTTTAAGTTATTTGTATCCCGGAGAAAGAGAGTGTAAGCCAACTCCAATATAGAAAGAATTTATCCCATTTGAGTATTAAAATATTTCATATTTCCTTCACATGTAGGCGCAATACCGACATAACTTCCTTATATATATTTATGTTCGTGCAAAAAAGCAATTAAAATGTTTCCCAAGAATTGTAAAATAATTGAAGGCAAAACAAGGAGCATGGGTAAAAAGAAGGAAGACATATTGTTGTTTAGAATTAAACTCAGCCTACGTGAAAAACTCTGACACTTTGGGTGGTCGCAGGCGTTGCCTTTTCGCCGTTTTCGGTGGCGACACTTGGCAGACATTTGGTCATTTGTTGGCACAGCTTGTTGCGCGAGGAAAAGTGCGGAAAAGTGTGGAAAAACCGGGCAGACGGGGCTAACAAAAAAAGTTTGCGCCACATCATCTTGTTAGCATTTTGTCAGCCAAGTTGTCACATTCGCTACAGCGCGAGATCTTCACTTTTTTTCCGTTGACGGCAACAAGTTGACAATAACTACGTGGAAGGCTGAAAAACGGATGGAAAAGGGGAAAAATTGGGTGGGAAGAAAGTGGGCGGCGGAGGAGGAACTGAGAGTGAGACTGAGATGAGGCTGAGAAGACTTACGGTGCAATGGTTTCCTTTATACACTTTCACCCCTATCCCGCATGCACTTTACGCCTCACTTGACTTACATTTGGGCCAGTGACGGCGACAACGAGTGATGATGATGACGATGCCTCCGCCTCCGCCTTCCTTATGCTCGCTTTTCCTCCTTTTTTTTGTGCCCACTTTTCACCCTTTACAGCCCCTCCGGCTCCGGTCCGGGGCACTGTCGCGCAAAATCTTTAATTGTCGCGCAATTTTCCAGTTACTGCATTTGTCGCTCGCGCCCGCACATCTCACTTCTCACACTTGCCTTGCGCCCTCCTTAAAATTGCCAAGGAATCCATGTATTTATTCATTTGTCCCACACCCCGCACAGTGGGGTGAACAGCGAAAAATATGATACAAAAATATAATAATAAGAAGAATCTAAGACACTTAAGTTACCATCGCTGATCCTCACCTCCTCCTCATAAATAATATTTTGAGTATACGCATTCTTTAAATGATTCCCAGTTTTCCAATAATTAAAGATCTTTGATTTTATTTAAATCTAACCAGCACATAAAACAACCATAATATTTGAGCATATTTTTATGGCCCACTGAGAGGGTTTAATTTTATGCGCAGCTTCTCGGAATGCAGCAATCTAATCTTTATAGACTGGCACGTTTATACTTAATTGGAATACGACATTCCTGGAAAGAAACGTAACGGAGTTGATTCTATATATCTTATATATATTTTCCTTGTAATGCCACTGTGCACTCGGAGACTCAGCCAGTCAGCCGTTCATTCATTCACTGGGGGATTCTCATCTTTCGCAACTCGTTCTTCTCCTTTGCCGCTGCTGGTTGGTTGCATTCATTTGGGGCGCCACTTTCCGATGCAAGTGATATGCTGCCCCCTGACCTCTCGCCGCTAGCCCCTTTGTGGCACGCCCACTGCAACTACCAATTAGGTGGGCAGAAGGCGGTTGCAATTTCAATTAAGAGAATTAATTGCGTGCACGGCAGTCGGCAGTTGAAGTGTCTCCGAAAGGAGAAAAAACTAGCAAAGAATGGGAATTCTCCACAGGACGGGCTAGATAAGTGACACTTATCTAAATACATATTTACCTGGCAGCTGGGAAAAGTGAGTAAAGCCAGGGATAAGTGCCGGAAGGTGGGAGGGGTTAAATCAAGCCAGAGGCAGGGCAACAAAACTTTGTATGCGGGCTGCATATTGTCAAAAGCGGAAATTGCAGGAAGCTGCAGATTTTTATCGATGCAAGTTGACAGGCGCCAGCAGCAGCAGCACTCGAAGGAAGTTTAACAAACCACAATGAATATTACATACAACCCATTCGATGGGGCACAACCACCTGCACCTGCACCGGCACCACCACCCACAATGGCCAGAGGCGAAAGAAGAAAAGCGTTCGAGACCATTGCTTCCGCTGCTCTTCAAACGCGATGTCGAAACCGGAACCAAAAAATTCCCAGAGTATTCCAATTAGGAAAAGATCAAACGATCCAGAAAGGGAACAAGGAAAAAGCACCAGCATAAACATTATGCAAAAGAAAGGCCATAAAGTTTAGTCAATCGATAAACGAAGTCACAAGTTTTTCATCATCAATGGTGCAACCGAGAGCCGCGAGAAACAATTCCTAAAAAGCCTTCAACCATAAAAAATACATTTTACGATCCTCACACGCAAACTATACACCTAAGCCCGCCAAGCGAGATAGCATCAGGCGGCTGTGGCTGAGCGAAAGAGAGGCGAACAATGGGTGGGGAAAGAGATGGCAACAGGAACAGGGACTGTGAGTGGCATTGCTCATGTAAAGTGTCACTTAAAACACGCTCAATATTTGATGGCCCGAAGACAAAATTGAGCCACCTCCGCAATGCAAATGAAAAGAGATATGCCACGGTATACAGGTCGCGACATAACAGTAAAACCTGTTACACAAACTGGAACTTCAGCGAGGGGCCTTACTAGGGCCTGCATAATATTTCTAACTGCATATGAGCATTTTCTTTTATTTTATATTTCTTTCTGTTTTGTTTGAAAGCTATTATTTGTTGCAACATTTAAAATGACTAAGACTTCTTTAAAATACTAAAATATTAAGAAAAACTTATATAACGTATTATGTTAAATATAATAGATTCATATATGTATTTATGATATATGTTTTTAGAGAACAAAAATAGGAAAAATTCTCGCTAATTGTCCTGTCATATTATCAAAAATTGTTGCTATATTGTAGCTATGTCAATAAAGGAGAATTTATCACTTAAACCATCTAGATTATGACCATTGGTTAATAATGCTTTGCTTTAATTTCCAGAGGGCTTACCCGAACACCTTTGAAGTCGCACGAATTTAGACAGCATTCGTGTGTCGGCAGAGCATCAGCAGAGAAAGTCGCTGACCTGCGACATAGGGTCTTCAGCGATGAAATTCATATCATTTTTTCACATATTTAATATATTAGTATATAATATATTTTCATATATTTATTAAAATTTAAGAGACTGCTGTAATATATAATTATTAAGCCAGCTAATTATTTATATCTTAAGAGAATTAATAAAAAATATCTTGGTTCAGAATGGGTTTCCCCGTTTAGATTGAAAAGGATTTCTGACCAACAGTTTAATTGCTTTTCCTTACACATTTGCTCTAGCTTTTCCTTTTAGAAATACTTGGCCTAGCTGAAACGCACTGTTCGTACTTTAGCCACAATGTGGGACACCTCCCCCCCGAACCAAAATATCCCTGGCAAACCCAGGAAAAAACCTTTAAACGATCTTGGGGCAAACAACGTGAACGCATTATAAAAATGTTTTACGATGCTCAACCCAAAACGAGAGTGGAGAAAAACAAAACAACAGAATAAATGCTGAGAAACCGATGCAGAGCGAGTTTTATTATGTCGTCGAACGTACGCGAGATAAGGTCAGTTCGGTGGGGGGAAGGGACTGAAGTGAAGTGGGTGGGGTAGGGGAGGGTAGGGGCAGAGGCCAAAGAGCAAGGGGCCCAGTGGATTGACCGCTTTGCATGTCGCGCGCTGCATTAAGCGAAACCAAAAAACAAAGCCGATGACAGCGCAGAGAAAAAGTGGGGGACTTGTGCACTACAAAAAAATATATTTTAAGTTCTGTTAAGAGAATATTAAATATAGAAAATTATTTAAGAAATAAGAGCAAGAGGATAATAAATAAATTAAATTTAACCAAGCTAAAATAAAAACCTTCTTTGATAAATTATAAACAATATAAGCAAGTTATATAATTGAAAGTTTCTTTCAGTGGATCTCAGGAAATGGGCAGGAGAACTTTGCAGGGAATAGTGGAGAACTGTGGAGAATGTAGTTGGAGAAGGAGAACAGGGAACGGAGAACAGAGCAGCGACGTCTGGACATGAGCGCGAACATGAATCGCTGACGGCGGCAGCTTAATGGATATGGATATGTTGTATATGGATCTGTATTCCGTGTGGATCTGCCGACAACTGCCAGCTAAAAATTAGCCGAAGAGCTATGAGCTGTGTTCTACACTATAAAGTACAAATTGGAATTAGCCAGAAGGTTGTACACTAAGCCACAGAAACGTTTAATTAAGTTAATTATTTTATTCAAATAAATATCTTAGTTTTATCAATTTCCAATTTCATTCAAAGGGATTTAAGGCTAAACATCTTTTATAAATAACAATATGCACTTTGATCTAACTAAACAAATACTCTGCTGTAAGCCCCAATTGTTTTGCACTTTTTAAATTCAACCAAAAAAAATGTGAAATAAATTAATTTCGAATATATTCATGTAAATGCCAAAAATACACTGGGGGCTTTGGTTATGCAAAAATGACTTCATAAATATTGAATATGCCTAATGCATTCAATGGGAAAAATATAGTAGCATACTATATATTTTATTTAAATATATTTCAAGCTTTGACTTTCACCCCACCCTATATAAAATGAAGCATATAGTGTACAGTTCTTCTACGCAGTCGGGTAAGGATTTATTATTAATTTTCAATGTTAAAAAAAATAAATTCAAATGTTGCTTGTATTTTAACAAAGTAATTTAAGTATTCTATTGATTTAATCGAGTAACTATAGCAACACACACAAAACTATATAATTTTAAAAATAATTATTTGAGGTAAGTGCTTTTCTTTAGTTTAGTTTTAAGCAGTAAATTAAATCTTTAAGGTATAGTGAATTTAATCCGTCTGTTCAACTCTATCCTCCCCATTTGAAGCCCATTTCTGTCTTTATATTTTCCAATTTCATTATCAAGTTTAATGCTTGTACCATCGGTTTACTTAGCGCTCGGTCAGACGAGAATAAAAACATTGAGGCAAAGGTCTCGCGGCGGCGGTGACCTTTCGAGGAGATACCATTGCACACCCTCCTTGCAGCCCGCATTATACATATGGGAAGCGCCTTTTAGAGCGTTGTTGTTTCAGTTGCTTGTTGGGTGATTCAATTGAATGTTTGCGGCTGGACGACGACAACTGGCGACTCATCAATGCCACGTCATCATCCTTTTTTTTTATTTTTGCCACAGGCGCCCTAGGGATTGGTCGTGGGTGGAAGGGGTTGAAAATGCCAACGATTTAACGATGGCTGAACATATGAAACAATAACAGCAACAACACATCGTCAGAAATAACACAAAAACAGCAGAAAACGCTACTTCCACAGTGGCAAATTGAGTTGTTTGTTGTTGTTGTTTGCATTGGGATTGCCGTTGTTGTTATTTTCACATTAAGAACGCAACGCAGCTGCCGAAGAAGGTTAATTGTTGTTGCCACTGCCGCCGTTGTCATCGATATTACAATATATTTTTTTTAAATGGCAGTATGAAGAAGGAAAACACCCTCAAGAGATGAAAGGAAAAGTTCGGCACGATTGCGAAAACAATAAAGCTGAGATATATGTACGAGCGAACATTTAATTATTCGATTGATAAATAATAAAATATTGATAAATCAGGCAGGCAAATTGTTTAAGAAACATAATAAAGTTCAGGCTGACTGATGAAAAGGAAGGAAAGGAAGTACATCAATGTTTTTTCCGAGTTTTTCCTCATTTTAAATATTGATAGAATAATTTTCATATTTCTTCTGTTATTTATGCAGTAAATAATATGGTCTTTATTATATGTGACTAATTTTTAAATAGGCTAAATAGTAAACGTGTTTTTACTTTTTATTATATTATATATTTATTGAAACAATAATAATTATATGATCATAGTGAAGACATAAAGAAGTAGAGACATACAGCTCCTCGGAGTGGCTTCGATAACCAAAGAAACTTCACGCCTTTCAGCTCAATTATGTAATATGCACAATTAATCGATAATTAAAAACACTGTTAACTTCACTATGCTCTTCTTTTACCTTTAGATAAATTTAAGGAGGTTAGAAAGTCGATTTACTCTTCAATAAGCCTGTCTGTTAGCTATTTTTGTCGGACAGATACATAGCTATCAGCCACTTTGCCAGTGAGGTTAGAAACCGGCCCTTAGTATCTTTTAAATATTTCGTGGAAAGCAATAAATTTACCTATCAAGAAAATTAATTTCAAATTTTGCCACATTTACATTTGTTTGGAATTTTGATTTAATCTCTTGCAAATTTTATCTAATCTCTGAAATTGTAAATATTTTGTAATAAACAAATTTTAATAAACGTACTGCTAAATTTAATTACCTTTTTGTCGTATTGCCGGACTTTTAACCGCTTAACAAGCACTCAAAATGTTGCACTATTCTGTGGCACCCCCGCAGCCCTGCATCCCCTCCACCACAACCCCTTGATCCAGCACCCACTCATGCCATTGAAGCCAGGCCATAAGTGCACAACAACAATTCAGCTGGCCAGCAGCAACTTTGAACAAAGGCAGCGATAACAACGATAACATTTTAGCACATAAATTACAAATTCATGAAAAATTGTATGCTCGTGTTGTGAACTCTTTTTATTCGCTTTTCAGGTTTCCTTTGGCATTTTCTGTTTTTCCCTTTTAGTTTTCTGTTTTTGGCGGTAAACGCAACGAATGTTGCTGCTGCCATTTATGTTGCTGTTGTGCCAGCAACATGCAACGCAAAACGCAGGAACGAAGGATCGAAGGGGGATAAAGTTGGACAGATATCGCGCATATATATGCACCTGGAATGGGATTGAGGTTCACCCAGAATTGTCCGCAAAAGGTGGCGGCAAAGGTGCAGTGCGGTCAATGCGTTATTTGCAATTCATTGCAGCCATGGGAATCCAAATGGGAAAAGGCAGAAAATAGTGGGAGGAGGTGCACCGAACAAAAAATTATATCAATGATATATATCATTGGTAAGATTATAATAAATTTCCTTCTAATAGGTTTCTGGATAAAGCTTCTTTTATAAAGTATTGAGTGTGCCTAGGAATTTCCAACTTCCAATGCAAATATGTATTATTATATCTCATTTTCTCCGTGTGTCTTTTCACAAAGGGGTTGGGGGGATGAAAAACAGATGGAGCTGGCCAGGCGACAGATGAACCACTGGCCAAGAGGTGGTTAGTTGGGGCAAAGGAGGCACTGACACAGCGTTCATGGTCCGCTTTCGGCTTTATGGCTTAATTTTTGCTGCTCCCGTTGTTGCTGTTTGTGCCACACATTTCGCAAGCAATTTAAATGCTAATCAATTTGGCGCGTTTCACGCTCCGCCTGCAGCGTGGCAATGTTCCCCCACCCACATGTGAGGCAAAATGTACACCCACCCCCAGGCTGCATACAATTCAAAACAAACAGAGTTGCCAAGAATTATGAAAAGGCAGCGAATTCTGCACAGGGCCACAAGCAGAAGCCAAATGAAATAATAATCACAGGCTAGGGAAATAAATATGGAATGGAAATGGACAAATGGGATAATAGTCGATGGCGGCATACCTTGTACAAGGAAAAGGAGATATTAAGGTCTACTCCATATTTTTAAACATGATTTTAAGTCATTTTAATTTGAAAATTAACATACATTCTATCTAGATGGAGTTTTTATATTAAATAAAAATGTTAGAGGTAAAGAAATGTCTCTGAAGCATAGCTAAACTGAAGGTTTCAATGCTTATATATTTTTGTACCGAATCCCATTCACTTATTAGTTTATTAGTTTAAGTATAAGCCCCTTAACACCCTTCGTAGTTACCTACGAAATGCCGCCAGGTCTAACATGGAATTCAAATCAAAATATAAATTTTACAAAATGCGAATTTGCTTTGGATTTTTGGTTATTTTTTTGCATAACTCGTCTACGGCTGTTTGCTTGTTCTAGACCAGAGCAGAAGCAGCAGCCTGAACACGTGAAGGGGTGGGTCTATCCGGAAAATTCCGCCAAATGGAGAGGGAAAAGTTATGAGCGATGTGCTGCAGGTTGAAAAAAAATGCAACACGTAGCATTTGAATAAAATGTGCGAGCTAAAATTCGAGTGGCCGGAGATTGGGGGATTCTGTGATAACCGGAGACAGCGAGAGAGAGGAAGTCAGCGAGATAGTGGCCGGAAAAAAAAAAACAAAATATAGAACAAAGTTTGATTTATGATTCTGATTCGGAGATTTGTGGATGCGCCCGAAATCGAAATCAGTCGCACAAACAAAATACGAGCTTAGATTGTGATACAAAATAGGAAAATGTGTAGGAAAATGTTCTTCAACAATGTATTACAATTCAAGCCACAATTTTTACTATGGCATATAATAAAATACTCAGCTTCGTCTAGATATATCTGCCAAAGAGGGAAATATACTATTAAATTGTTCTAATAATTTTTAAAAGCAAAATCCGCTTAACTTCCACTACACCTACTTCACAACAACCACGAAAAAAGTGCACTTTAATAAAGATAATAAAAAAGACCAGCAGCAGATGGAGTAGCGTAATAGAAAGAAAAAACGAACGACGAAGATGAAATTGCATTATGTCGATTTTGTGGATTTTCCCATGCAAAGAGAGAAAAATACAGGCGAAAAAAATTGTGGAATAAAAATAAGGAAAAAGGAGGAAGCTCAACTGGCTGCAAGTGGCTCAAAAAATGCCTCAAGATGTGGCAACATTGGTCCCGGCCAGCAGTTACTTTGCATCTTTTAAGCACAGGTCCTTGGACAGGATCCAGAGAGAAGCAAAAAAAAAAAAACCCCGAAGCCAGCGGAATAATGGCAAGTAAGGGGATAAAGAAGTTTTCATTGGTTTCGGCTGCTGGCTGATGAAGCTGAAGCAGCTTCAGGTATCCTTTCAGCCCAGACTCATAAAAATCATTCATTTGCAAAAAGCCGAATCGCAAAACTGGCTGGCAAAGTAAAAGCCAAGAGCTGAAGTGAGCTGATAAGGAATTTTATGAGATTTTAGATATGTCCCAGGGAGTTTAGATATTCTGTTGAATGGAACTTCTTCTATAAAGACAAAAATTTAAATTAAAGCCTCTATTTATTTGTTGTTCTCGCTGCTAGTGTGGATTATATTCCCTATACATATACATTATGTATGTTCAAAGTTCTGTCTCATTTTCGTTTCAGTTTTATTGATTTTCAAAATAGTTTATTTGCCCTGGCTTTATGGCTTTTTGATCTGTTGCCCTATAAAAATGCTATTATTATGTCGAATAATTCTTTTGAAGTTGATGAATTGTGTCAGAAGATTATAGAATTTTATTACCGCCCCCTCTGACATGTTTCTAATCTATAGGGAAGTAATAATTAATAAAGTTTAAGTAGAACTGAATTCGATTCGAGAGATTTCGTTGAAAGTTTTGACTAAGTCGCTGGCTTAAACCGAAAACATCTCAGCTTAGGCCTTCAGCCGGAATATTTGCTGTTTAATTTGCCAAGGCTAACCTTAGCTTCGCCACCGCCTTTCCACATTGCACACAAACCCGGAAAACCGCAAATTTTCCCCCCACGGAAATTATCCGCCCTAAATTTGTGTGTTATCTGGGCGCACGACACGATTAACTTTCGGCTGAGGGCTAAGAGGGAAAGAAGCCAAGGCAAAGACGGCTGGGCGTGTTTTTAATTGCCAAGGACAATTAAAAACAATTTTGCAGGCACAAAAGAGTTGGCAATAAATTTAATTGGCCTGCTGCCGTTACGCCCATTGATTATTTTCGGTGTGGGCGGGGCAGCGAGCACTTTCGCACCTAGTGACAAGGTGTCTAGGGTAGCCGCCCGAGGAATTCGGCTTCGAATGGGGTTGCCTTTGCGGCTTGGCGAAGGGTGTTTGGTTTTGGCTGGAATGGGGCGGCAATTTATGCGGCTGTCAGTTGCAGGGGCAGCTTGGATTTTTATTGGCACCCGGCACGCAGCCAGAGACCGTTCAGCTTCCTCTCAAGTAATTGCATCGGGCACATAAATCAATTGAATTGCATTTTCATGCGACAAGTTTGGCCAACACCCCGATTGTGTCTGCAAGTGAAGTGAAAGCCAAAAGTAGTTTTTCACGCTGCCCTTGGCTGTCTCTCATCTTTTTAGCTGGCCCCCCTTACACCGACCATGGCATAATCAATTGAAATTGCATGCAGTGCGTCACAGCCAGAACTAAATTCTATCCCAGCCAAAGCGATGTCCAAGACCAAGTCCAAGTCCAAGTTCCAGTTGAATCCCCCACAAAGAGTGCCAGAATTTTCCATGTTTTCAGCGCACGTATAAAGATTATCGGCAACTTCGTTTATGGCTTATCAAATTAAATGATTAATGTTTCCCCCATGTTTCCTCCGTATTTCCACTCGTTCGTTCCTGGAAAATGTCAACAACAGTTTCCATTTCTGTACTTTTCGTATTTTATTTTCTTGCTCGGAGAGTTCAAATGGTTTTCGTGTTGCGGTTGTCGGTTTGGTTTAAGTTTCGTTCAACATTTTATTGAGAAACTTTTGTTTGTGGCGACCTTCAGCCTAGCTGATTTGTGGCTGAGCAAATTGTTTTCAAGCACTTAGTGCCAATAAAATCTGGAGAATTAAAACTAACCGTAGGTGTCGTTTTGATGGTTGGCTTAAAAAGTTTCGTACTTTTATAGATGGAAAATAAAAAGGAATATTTTTACAGCAAATCATATTTAGATGCATAATTTCGATGCAAGTTAAGACTATAAGCAACATCGTGTAGCTAATTTATTTTGGAGTTTTAAGAAGCGTCATGTTTTAAAATGGTTTAATATATTTAGAAGTATTTTCTTAGTTCTTTGTGATAAAAGTTAAGTCTCATTATCCCATTATATTTAAGAAGTGGAGTTGCCATGGCTCCGTCTACCCTTCTGTCCGCCGAAGTTAGCATTCCCTCCTTGTTCCAACTGCATACATCTGCAATTTCCTTTATCCTTTTATGACACACCAAATCATGCTTTCCCTTGCATTTTCTCGAACCCAAAAATTTCTGAAAATTCCATCTGCAAAAGTCCTCATCATCAGCAGAGCCCATGATCCGCACACATCACATTAATCAGTCAGGGCAGTGGGACAGACAGACAAATACGCACTGGAAAGTATAACTCATCAGGGCGCAAATTACAAAGACAAACGATGAGTGACAACCGCAAGGCTTTTTTGGCTCACGAGTTGGGCGGAAAGTCGCACTGGGTGGAAAGTTGGGGGGTCACCACTTAGCACCCGCAAGCCATAGAGCTGCAGCTGAAGGGCACGAATGCGGAAGCCACGGGGGCAGGGGGGGCCAGGAGGGCAGGAGCGTTTTTGTTAATTAAACAAATGCCGCAGTGACATGTGCACATCACGAGAGATGTGATGACTTTGCCGGGGTTTTGGTTTGGGCCGCTGCGGTTTATGCATCTGCATTCGTGACGGGGGCTGCGTTGGGTGGCATATATCCGCATGTAGTGTATGCTGGGTACTCTGGCTTTTTGGGTGGTTGGGTGACTGTGGGTGGGGTGTGGCGCACTGACAATTCCGGTTGACAAAAGCACACACACACAAATAACGGAGGAAAGCAGGCGACGTCGCTGGCAATGGCTCTGCATGCAATTTAATTTATTTCAATTGCAACGGAATTATTACGACAGACGACAAAGTGCCGTCGCAGAGCAATTTGCTCGGCTTCCCCCCCGCCGTTCCGTGAAGACCCCCCATCTTTATCGCTTTTTTTTTAGGGAATTGTTAATAAACAAATTCATGCGCGAAGAAAGTTAGCGCAGCGAGCGTCGATTTCAATTAAACAGACGCGTGGCTCCCGTTGCCCACTCAAGCTGATAATGACCACACAGTGGCGTGGAAGGAAGCCGGAGGCTTCCGGGAGGGGGTGTTGCCGCGGGGAAAGCGGCAGAAACTTGCTCAGCCCAGCGGTCAGGAAGTTGAAGAAGTTTGTTTCCTTTGGGGATGCCGGAATGCACGCACAATGGTTAAAAAGCAACAGAAATGTCACAAAAAAAGAAAAGGAGATGCATATTTAAATGTGCATTTTTTATGAAGCATTCAAGAAGAGAATGAAAATTAATAATATATGGATGCTTAAGTTAAGAAAGGAGTTTAATATTTAAAAGCTTTATGTAGTTAACCTAGTACATTATAAATAATCTTATAAACATTCTTAGTGAGTCTTATTTTTCTTTTAATGAATGTCTTCCTAAAAAAACCTTTTTCAAAAATCACAAAATCTGGAAAACTAAAATCCAGCTATCTCTGCACATTTGTATCTCTCTGGTTTTAATTGAATAAATAAACCTAAGGAGATATCCCTATTACTTCCTTCTAATCAGCTATATTTGCCACTGTCTGTGTTCAAGACACTCAATTCCCGGTGGCAATTCTCAGCTGCAATTTCGCAATGTTAACCCATCGTGGGTGGCATGGGGCATTCAATTTCGCCACTGTTGATTTGCTCAACTTTTTGTTGCCGTTTTGTTGCGGCAACAAAACACTTTTATTTTTGCTTTTGTTATTGCTCGGCTTGCCCAGTTTCAAGTGTAAATTAATTTATGAGGCACGCCATGGAGCCGGCGCCTGGCTGCGGTCACAGACCCCCATTTTTGGCCTCGACATGGCATGGGGAAATGTCAGTCAGAGTGTGAAATTTCATATTTGAATACTCGCCAAAACGTTGACAAATGAAGTCCGCATAATTGGCTAACATTTGGTCATGGAATTGGAGAGCTTTTGTGAGAATGAATACAGGCGGGAAAAAAAAGGTAAGTTCGTTGAGGTTAAAGGATATTATAGACTCTATAATATAGAGTAATGGATTTTATCATTATTATTATACTTCATTTAATGGTTTAATTTAGAGCATGTAAGATGTATACTATATAATATATATACTCTATTTTTCTAGTCTCTAGTTTTGTTGACTTTTCTCTTAGTGCCGCGGCAAACCCCCATTTAATTCACGTTGATTTAACTCACCTTTCAGTGTGCCAATGAAAAACAGAGCGGCCAGCAAATTGAGATGGCCAAACATGATGATTGTTGTTGATTTCTGTTCGGGTTTGGTTTCAATGGTTTCCTCCTGCACCTCTTGGGGTATATCTGCAATGAAAGAATGGTTTGAGTGTTAAAATAAATATGTAAATAATTATTTATTATATTAGACACGCCGGGTGAATCACTCGCTAGGCGACAGAACAGACAGACGGCAGCAATTTGTTTGCTTGTTTGGCCGAGCATAATAGAGATATGATGGGACATAGGGCGTGGGGCCCAGCCCTGAAAATGAGACCCTGAAAAACAATAACGGAAGAGCGCCAGCTGTCACCTGTGATCTGTTACCTGTTACCTGTTACCCAGTCAGCCAGTCAGCCAGTCGCCGCCGGCTTGCTGTCATCATTCAAATGTCATTTTCCCAACAGAGGGGAAAGGGAAGAGCCACAAATTGCTGTTTGACACGGCACCTGACGCTAATCAAAACTACACATGCAGTTTTGAGGGGGAGGGAAACCCCCCTGTGTGCCACGCCCCCGAAGCAATTAAGCCCGGTTTTGTGTGTATTTGGGCCTGCTAAATTTTCATTACTGCGGCCCATTGTCCAAGGTGAATTTGAATTCGATTGGGAAGCCTGGGTAAGCCACCGAGCCCCCAGTTCCCCCATCAATTCGAAAATCGTTCAATGATTGTCATCGTAGGTGTGACTAATTGTTGGTCATTTATCTTCTTTGCTTTCTTCTCGGATTAAATTCTTTTTTTTTTTTTGTATTTCTGTTGTTCCTGGCCTCTTTGTTTTTCGGTTTTCCATAGAAGTCATGAATAATTTCCGTTCTAAATGGAAAGGTTTGGCTGTGTGTGTCCACATTTTCTGGCCATCTCCTTCGGTGTCTCTAATTGATAGATAATTATAGGTCTCCGAAGGACAAGGGGCTCTGTTGGATTGATCAATTGGCTGGAGATGAGGCAGCAGATGATGAATGAATACGTCTGATTGAGTGAGTGATAAGAGGGGACTCAAAACTGATAATGAATGGAAATTCTTGCCTGGCGAAAGATGTCATCGGTGAAATTCTGGGAAAAAGTGCAAGCAACAGAAGAAATTCCTTAAGAGAAGATAGCATAATATGTGTCTTTAATTAAAGGTTCGTTTTAAACTAGTAATGTTTACAAGTGTCTTACTATTGTTTAATTAAGTGTTTCTTGTACATATTTGAGTTGAAATGAATTCCAATATCTTCTTGTTTTATTTAACAATTTTAATCTTACCAAATATCCCCAGTACATTTATCAACTATTTCCAATTATAATTTGTTCGTACATGCTGGCGAGAATCGAATCAAATTCCAATCATATTAAAAATTGCAATTTCCCAAATATTCTTAAATAAATTCGTGATATTTAAATTTGAAAATAATGTGAAATTTTCACACTCAATGATGAGTTAAAATTAGAAATTGTGACGTGCCATTACCAACGGGTGGTTCCCAAGGAAATACATGTATGTAGTATTTATTTTCCACATGTAGGTCGCTCCAACATTTTGATTGACAAATGCAGAAGACATTTATAGTGCGGATGGAATGGAATCAAATAAATTAGTGCCTCGAATGACTGTCAGAAATAGTTCGCATGCAATATGCTCGCAGGCAGGCAGATGTAAACTTGGGCAATTCAACGAAACGAAGCTAAACTGAGCTAAACTCCAACTGCGATTGCGACTATCCTAACTATAATGTGACTTGCACATCCGTGTATCTTGGGTGCTTGGGTGCTTGTATCTGTACGTTCGCTTTGTATCTGTTCGCTGGCACCGTAAACAAGTCAACAAGGACTCCGGACTACGGACAACGGACTGGGGACACAGTGCCGACTGCCATGGGCAACACCCCCACTTCCCTTTGTTGAGGCACCCTCCCCGCTCGACAGGTGCACACACACACGTCTCATTTTCCCCTCACCCTCCTTACGTTTCGCTTCCTTTTTTTGTACTTTCTGGCATACTAATTTCAAAGCAAATGCGATACAGTCACAAGTGACTGAGACGAGGACTCCCCAGCCGGTTGTTTGGTTTCCTCTGGTGGTTCAGGTTCCCGGCTTCTCCACAAACTCAAATATTGGTAGAAAGTTCGGTACTGGATGTGTTTTTTTTATATTATTTATGTATTATAAGAAGATCTACATGTTATATTCAAAAACAAAAAATTAATATTTGTATAAGGTATCAATAATCAATTTCATAGTTTTTTTATAGCATTCTCGCTAATAAAAACGCTTGGCTTTTGGCCTATAATTTCAAATTACTTTTCACTGTGCAGTTTGAAAAAAATGTATCTGAAACAAACTTTAAATTTTATTATGTTAAAAAAAGAATAGACCTGGATTTCCGTTAGAACCCTTCACAATAGGAAGAATGCTTTACAATAGGTAACAATATTTATAACATTAATATATTTTATTATTTATAATTATAAAAGAGCATGTATGTGCAACTTTTTAAATTTGTTTTTTATTGCATTTTTTTCCTTATTAAAACCTTGGGCTATATTATTGTTTAACCTATCTTTTTGCAGTGCATTTCTTTGTTAGAAAAAATGTCGTATCTAGAACTGAAGGCTATCTTTCCAAGAGCCACTCGCGTGTTTTATTTTTTTCGGCAGCTTCATTTGCATAATGCCGTCGTTAACTGGCATAAAAGTGTAATCGAATGAACGAGTAGATAGTAGAGCCCTGGAGATCTCAGCTTTGCCTGCCTTGTTTAAAAAAAAATCCCGCACTTCACTTCTCTAATTAGAATGTAAAATTTGAAAAAGAAATTACATTAAAATTTTCGCACAAAGGGGACATCATTTGAGCCCACAAACCGAATACGTAGCTTCCATTTAGACAAATGGTCATTACGGTCAAATGTCAGTAGAAGACAAAGCGAAAAGCCCCACAAGTGTGATGTGTGATGTGTAATAAGAGAATGATATTCGAAAAACTTTTACTCTTGCCATTGTGGTTCAGTGGGTTTTTGGTTCCTCCAAGCTGAAATGTGTGAAAATTCGATGGAAAATTAAATGTTGCCAAGGTCTCAACGCTCTCCCCCCCGGCTATGGAAAATTGAAAAGTTATCAATTACAGCTCCTTTTTGAGTGATTGACTTTCCCTCCACGCTGCCGTTTTCTCTCATTTCCAATGAAAGTCTAGCATATGCCAAAAAATGTTTTGTTCTTTCGGTCTCGGTCCTCCCCACACAGACCACATTTTCTCCGCTCTCCACGGCCCCTATTTCCCCGAGCTTCCTCCAGCTCAGGTTACATTTTCATGGCCCGAAGCGTATTGAGGTAATTGAATTTTGGTTTTTGGCCAAGCTGATGAGTGTGTGTGTGGGTTTTGAATAACTGAGGTAGCAAAAATGTTCAAATTACCAAACCGAAAAAATGCGCAGATATTCAAAGGTAGATTAAAGTCCAAATAAAGTCATTATTCGGGAAAAGAGTGACTTAAAATGGTTATTTATAAATAAAATTATATTACTTAATTATTTGTCATTAACTAAAATATTTATATTTATATTATAGTGTACATATTAATGATTATTTTAATAAAAGTATTAGTAGTAAGTCTAGCTTTTATTTAGGGATATACTAATGCGTTGCTTTTCTGTTAAAATTCTTGGTATTTATTTCAAACATAAACCCCAAATAGATAAGCCAAAAGTATGTAATCCGAAACCCATTTGTAATTGCCTAATTATTGACTAATTTCCGCATAATTAGCTTTTTTTTTTAATAAGAATTCAACCAATAGGATTGACCACAAATCACTTTCCATTTATTAAGCCACAGCCCGGGAGACCACCATCAAATAAATATGAAAATTAACCCATAACAGAACCACCTAATTCGATTCACCCACTGAACCACTTGACTTGATTGAAGGCATATCAAATTGCCCAAATAAAAACTCAGTCGGCAGCCAACAAAATTACGATGATGGGAATTAATTAATAAGTTCATGCAATAAATAACAAAATATATAGTAGATATATAAAAATAGATCTGGAAATTCCATTGCAAGGCAAAATAAAGAAGAATGTGTTTTTTTCGAATTTATTGCGTTCGTGTGGGAGGGCCACTTGCCGCGTTGCCAAATCGATTTCAAAACTTCATAAACAACGCCCGAGAAGAATCCCCCCTCGGCCGCATTTGAGAAATCTCCGTTCGACCAATAAACTGGGAACAACAAAAACAATACCGAACAGCACCAAAGTGATTCCAAAAATTATAAACAACAAAACGAAGCAGTTTGGGCGCTTTAATTTGTTTATTTTGTGCTAAAGAGCAACACGCATCGAGTGCCATAAAAAATCAACAGGCAGCCGACCAGAGCTCTGGCCATTATAGTATATATCGCATTAAAGGGGCAGTCGCAGGGGCAAACTTTCAAAATTTATAAACTGTGCAAACTCTGGCCGAGAAGCGGCCATAAAAAAAAAGGCAAACTGTGTCGGAATATTTATGCAAACGTCAATTGGTCTGCAATTGAATTGAGCCACGAGGCATGGCGCATGAGGAATGAAACATGAGGCATGAGGCACGTACTTTCAGATGCCCCATCGAAAAGCGCGATCTTTGCAGAATACCCTATAGGTAAGGGTTGCTGGAGTCAACTGTGAAAACATGCTAAAGAACTGCCACACCAAAAAGAGTGGCAAAGATAAAGAGATTCTAGTAAATTTAGTTTGCAATTTATACATTAAAAATGCAAATTTCTGTAAGATTAGTTTTAGATTAATTAAATTAAATTTCAACTTTAAGGTAGTTTAAGTTAAAAAATTATTTAAATTTATCAAAGGCTAACAATAAGCTATAAAATAAAATGTTAAAATGTGTGTTTTAAGTTTGGAAACAATAAAACAAAGTAACATATTTTTAGCCCCTCAGATCTGATCAGTCCTTTTGAAGTCTTAATTTTATAGCCTTATGTGAATTTAAATAAAAAAAAGGAAGGAAGTCACTCTAATTTAAACAAATATAAGGTACTATATTTTCATCTTTCGAGTTTAAGAAATTTGTGATATATTAATCCGCTTAGAAAACTAAACAATTAGGAAAATGTTATGTTGAACTAGGAAATCATTTACTATTTAGGTCACAGTGTTAATTGTTCAATTAAAAAATAGGGGAGACCTATACAAAAATTTATACATTTCATACTTCCCATACATAATTAAATACATAAGCATAATTAAAAAATTTCTTATGTACGCCGTAGAGGTTCTTCATCTGTTAATTATTTATAAAAAGAATACAAAAAAATATATTTAGATAACTACTAAAAGTAAGGAAAACTTTATTTATATTACCTTCACATTGTATATACATTTAACTTAGTAAAAATATTTTTTACTCAACCAATATTGCTCTACCAAAACCTTCATAAACTTAATTGGCTTAAAATGAAAACTGACCAACGCTTAATACGCCCAATTTCCAATTTCGAAAGCCTTCTCCCTCGACAGAGCATTTCTAATTCGTTCGAATCGATCAGCGATGAGTTTTCATTTGTATTTTTTATTAGGCACCCCATCTCCTGGTTCGCAGTCCGCCCAAATTGATATACAAGTCAGACAACGTGACGTATGAGTGATGATGCGTGTGCGCCTCGTTTTGGGCCCACCCCTGCTGTAAACATTGAATTCGATGGCAAGAGCATATGAGTGCCATATTTGCCGTAGCGCCAGTTCAGTTAGTATCGTTCCGAAAAGTGTTCGATAGATGGGAAATTAGGTTGCAGTGACGCCGGCGCCAATTCAAAAAGAAAGAAGCGGCAAAAAGAAGAGTTTCCACTGGCTTGTTTATACCCGTAGCGGCCACTTGAGGCTGTTGGAAAATGCCTCACATTTCCCCGCTTTCCCACTAATGTGCAGCGTTTGATTGACTGACGAGCGAACGAGTTGAATGATTGTCTGCTGCACATATTGATTTGCATCCAGTGGATTGCCCATTTGCCGTAATTTGCCCTACACAATGCCATTATTTATTTGATTGATATGCCATATATATACCCAATTTGTAAAGCATCGTATATGTGTCGTCCCCATATTTGTATTTATATATAGCGTTGATATTTTAAAAATTATTTGCCTTGGCTTCTTGCCATTTGTTTGCCGCTAATTTGACTGTCAATCAATCGATGACTGCCATGGGTTTTTTGTCCGCGCCCCATAAATATTTTTCCGTTTGTAAATTTACTATATATATAAATAAAAACACACACACCATATAAATTTGCTGACGTTCAGTATTTGACTTCATTTATGCATAAATATTGGGCATTAAGAGGAATATTACCACTTTTTATGCTTGACCCTGGATTCTCGCACATCAAATAAATTCCACACTGCTTTACGTGAAATGAATCGCTTTGTCAAATATATTGTTTACACATAAAATATTCATTGATGTGTACATTATTACATATATATATATATATTTTTTTTTTTTTTGCTGCCAAGCAATATATATTAAATTTTTATTGAAAGTCAGCTTAAATGTGGCGGATAATAAATCACTTTTTCGCTAGACCTGGCGATTGTATTAAAGTATTTTGCTATTAATTTTTAATTTATTCTTTACAAGTCTACCTTAGAAAAACTTCATTCATTTGCTTGTCCCTCTAGAAACTGTAATGAAAGAAATATAAACATTTACAATAAGTCAATTTCAATCAATTTCGTCCTGGCCACTTTATGCATCAATTTTTCATTGAATTTCTGAGTTTTCTATTTATAATAAATTCTATACGCATTTTCCATAGAGACTACAGGGCTCAAATTAATTGTCGAAAAAAAAAGGAATCTAAAAGGAAGTAGAGAATATTTCTTAACAAATTTGCTTGGAGCTGGAAACAATGGTTTTATTTATCTTGGGCCAGGCCATCTCAATTGGGAATATGCCATAAATTTGCAGGAAAATGAAAACGGAGCCAAGATGAATACGATTTTGCTGTGTTAAATATATTTTCGTGTGTCTTCCCTTTTTTTTTGGGGCCGAAACATCGTCAGCGTCGTCATCATCATCTTGGCCATCATTTATTCATGACAATTTTTGCTTCTCGCAGCTGCAGCCTGGAAATGAAAATGGAGTCACAACTATGCCGAGTGCTTTGAGGTGAATTTTTCTGCAAGTGAAAAGCCCACTCATCGATAATGCAGGCGAGAAACCACATGAAAAGTGGGCTAAAGGAAATGTAAAGCAATTTTCAACCCATAAATGAATGAGGCATTTCTTTATTCAGCCCAGACAAATATCCTTGGTCCAAAAAACAGGATAACTACCCTACACTCCGAACCCCAAACTTAATGCGTATTTTCCATACCTCCAGCCTGGCCCATTGAGGAAGCCACCAAAGTTCAAACTGTGCAAATGAGTTGGCCACAAAATGCCAGTTACAGATACTACCTTGCCCTCACATTTCCTTTTCCCCCATTTTTCGAACCGCAAACGCGTCGAAAATGTATTTTTCGGGGAATGATGCGAGCAAGAGTTGACTGAAGTTTTCCCTCCTTTTTTTTCCATTTTGTGCAAATAAAATCAATCAATTTTCGGTCTGGTTAGTGGCTGTGGAAGCCAGCAGCCAAAGCAGCATTCTAAGTGCTCGTCCGACACTGAAATCTATTTGCTGAGGTGTTGACAAAAAAGCGTGGAAAGCGTCCAAAGGATGGAAAATGGTAAAAGTTGTAAGGGGAAGCACTGAAGTTTAAAGGTAACTAAACTGTTTAGGTGCCCTAGAGTGCTTTTATCACAAATTACTTAGCAAAATAAAGACTGTATCTTACAACTCAAAAAATACTAAGCATGATTATTATGATCTGTTAAGCGTTTAATTAAATATCAAAGAATTACCTCATAGAAATAGGAATATTTATTTAAATTGTGGTTCTAGCTCAAGTCCTGAAAACCGCAATTCATAGAATTCAAACGCGGTCCCATTGAGACGGAGACTCCTTAATAAGTAATCGATTTCCAGAGCAGACAGGACAAAATCCACTTTTGAGTTCGGTTCTCTAATTAATAGAATCAACTGGAGACACAGGCCCTCGAGTGCTGAATGATTTAGCAGCCGCTCGTTTCGATTTTGGTTTTTTTTCTTTTTCGAAGGGAAAAGCGACGGGGAATTTTCATTAACAGAAACCGCAACGAATGCAACTTGGAGTGGGAATGGGAACACACAATTTTCGAGCCCTGTGTCGATTTCTGTGTAATGCCCGAAAATAAAAATCAATCAACACGTTCGCTTAATAGACCATCGTCTCAGATGTAAATGTATCTGCAAGATACATTTTCGAGGGTTTCCCAAGTATAAGTATTGCACAAAGACAAATTGCTTTTGTCTCTAATTTTAACACGACTCGTCTTCATCTCTTCTCTTCGACTTTGCGTTTTTTTTTTTTTTTTTTTTTTGGTTTGTGCTTTAATTTGTTTGCCGTGGGAGTGAAAAAATGTTCACACGGTTAAGGGTTTTCGTCTACGCTTTTTTTTCTCTCCTTGAGTTCTGTTTGGAATTGATTGGCGCACGTTTTGCGCGTGGCTAAGCAAAAAAAAACATAAAAAAATACACGAAAAACAGAGCTAACCAAAACCAGACAGATGTCCAAGATTGAGTGATGAGACTATGAGATACCTTCTACTAAATATGTTGAGTATACGAAGAGCACAGGTTTATTGAACCCAAATAAATAAATTCTGATAAGTTGTCCATGTTTTAAGCCTGAATATCCTTTTGTATTTAAATATATTTATGTATTAATTTATTGTACATTGTAAACATAAGTTGTAAACTTAGGCATATTTTTATGAGAAAGTATATAAAGAAAATATTATGCTTCTAAAAGAAAATATTAAAACACTTTGTATTTAATCTGAATCATATTATAAATATAAAGCATTTTGGTACCTTTTTAACATGTTCCAACTTATTATTCTCACATCCTTACGAGTTAATTAATAACTTTATGCAAAACAACTAACTCTTATATGTAATTTAATATTCCCAATTTCGTTTTCCTATATTCTATATACTGTGAGCAAACACAAATGCAATATACCCTTTAAGACCCCTACTAACGAACATAAAAAGTTTACCCAATAACCAAACAGCCAGCGAGAGGAAAAGTAAAAGAGATTTTTTTATGGGGGCCCACGAAAAATGCATTCTGAAAATTTTTCACATTTACATTTGGGTTTTTCACTGCTCTGCTTTATCTTCTTCGGGCTCTTCGGCTGGCTCAATCTTTATTGAATGTCTGTGCGGCGTCTCCTACTTCGCGCTGTTATTATTATTATTTTTTGGTTGTTGGTTTTCTTTTTTTTTCGGGAGCGGGGGAAGCAGCACTTTGCGGGTGCTTAAAACAGCTGACAGGCCCCACTGACAGATTGATGTATGTTGATGCTCCCTGCCGCCCGCCCTTCTTCCCTGCTGAATCTTTTCCACACTCTTAATGAAAATATTTCTGTTTGTGCTATTTTCATTTGACTTTGCGGCCTGTTGGAAGATTTATGTCTTCGCCGGGATTTTCGCCCGCCTTTAACCTGAGTTAATTTTTATTGGTGGGCTAATAGGGCACGCACATCGTCGCCCCTTAAATCGTTGACAATTGGACTCAATTTTGGTATATATATGTACATATATATATATTCCCATTTTGGTGCACTTCCCTATTCGATGTTTAACAAATTTTTGGATTTGTTTTGCTGACGAAAAGGTCAGATTCTGCGTTTCAACGAAGAGGAGGAAAAAATCGAACTTAGGAGCAATCAATGTCAGAGCATTAAGCTCTATTGTTTTCCCATTTATTTGTCAGGAAAAAATCGGACTTGCGAATATATACATATATGCGAGTGTTAAGAGACGAAAAAGATGCACTAAAATAAAAGGAAAAGAGGTGGCATTTTACATGATTGGATCCACATTTTAATAGATATATTTATATTATATTAATTAGTATATTTTTAATAGTATATTAATATATCTTCCATATATTTAAAATGTTCTTAAAACTGATCTCTCAGCTTGGTGTGCAGTTTTAGAAGCTCTCTATAAAGATCATCGAATTATTTGTATTTTCCTACTTCGCTGGTCAAATACTAAAATCATATTTATAGGCAAATATTTTACTAGAATTTCTAAACCTGAAAGATGCTGTTTACAAGACTTTCTTATCTACAGGGAAAATGTAAATTCGAACCCTATCCACTTAAACTAGTCCAATCACAGCTGAACTCGCTGAGATTAAACCATTTGGACAGCTGTAAATTTATTCAAATCCGTTGCCAGTCCTTTGATATATTCCCGCCAAGGATTTGGCAAATTTTAAACCCATTTTCGCTCACCCTTTGCGCGCCTTTAAATCGAAAAGAAAAACTTGCCAGCGTATAAACAAATATGCCAAGCGCAAAACACCGCAAAAAAATGTGTGGAAAAAATCGCGCGGTCTCTCTCTCTCTCTCAGCCAAAACAAAACAAAAAAAAAAACAAAATGCCAAAACAAAAGGAAAAAAGGAAAACAAGAATCAGATCCATTTGCTGACCCAAAACAAAAAAAAGGGCGAAAAAGGATAGCTCCCCGAGGTGGGCTGCAGTGTGTGGGGGCGTGGCGGCTTGCCTTATTGTGGGTTTTCGTGTTTATCTTAGTACAAATATTTGTTTATTTACACAGGCGCTTTTTTGTGCACTTCTTTTTTTTATTTGTACTTTTTGCATAAATATTTCAGCCATAAATATTTTCTCAGTCCGAAATTCTTGGAACAGTGCACCCTAGTAATGGCGAATCAATGGAAAGAATGCGTGATCACTGATAATTGGGTGCCACAAAGCTGTAGTGATTTTAAATCTATTATAAAAAGTGTCTTAGAATATGCTATAATATATTTTATATCCGATTTTCGTCAAAAAATATATTTATTCATATTTTTAGGTAAACGATTTTTAGTCTAACATTCTATGTTATCAGATCTTTTGCAGAAAACACTTGGGGCTTGTAGAACATTAATAATTTGTTCAAATTCTTACGAAAACCGGATCCTAAAATATTTCAATTGCATACTTTTAGACACATTCTTAAGACTTTTAAGAACTTTACGAATTTCGGAAGCAACGAAATAATAAAACTTTGTTGATTTCAGCACTATTACTCATATTTTTTGTATTACTTGTAATAATACTTTAGTAATCCAGTTATTAAGATAGGAGAAATTAACGAATATATGCATGTCATTATTTAAGGAAACAATCTCGAAAATGTAATCATTTCAAAGAGTTTTCGAAGTTCTGTTTTATAATAATCCTTCCATAAATTTAAAAAGTTAGCATAACTTAGTTTTCACTGTATTTTACAAAATGTTTTATTATTTAATTAATCGCTGCGCTTGCTTACACTTACTTTGGATACTGTGACTTCGTGTCGGTCTAAGGTCCCCTATTAAGATCCCCGTTTAAAAAACGATGTTTGTTTAGGCTCCTGGATAAATGAGCGATTCGGATGCTAATTAATTGTTGGGGGGCACTAGGGCACTGTTTGTTTTGTTGCTAGTATATTCGAGGGCTGTTTATCAGCTGGTTTCGATCATCTCTTGCTTGAGATTAGCTGAAGCATTTCGAAAGTGTTTCGAAAATTCCCATTTATGTATGTATGTCGCACCAATGCACTTTTTTGTATTTATTTACTTATTTTGATTTTCTATCTTATATGTTGACCGGTCACACCGCACGCACACTCGCGCACAGCAAACGCACACGCACGCACACACAGGCACACTCAGCTGTCAGTGGGAAGTACCGTTAATCCAAGCGTCCGTGACCTGCGATCCGTTACAATTCGCGATTCGAAAATAACTGAAATTTCGTGGGTACCAGCGCTCGAACCAAAATGTCAAACGCGCACGAACACGAACCTGAATAGCCGACGAGCCGAGGGCGAACCGAACCCGATGCTGCAACATAGAAATAAACGAGCGCATAAACGATGCCACAACGAAGTCGCACGAAGTCCGCCCACTAGCGTGCACACTGGCGTCATCTGGCGGAAGTCTATGCGAACTCCAGTCTTATACTCGTTTAGCAGGGTTCTAACAGACCGTGTTTGATGTGTGAGTTCGAAGAGGAGACGCGGTTCGAGGTTGCAGTGCAGGTTCGAAGCGCTTGCATTCAGCTTCAGTTTTATTTTGTTTCCTTTTTTGTTTTCCTTTTTTGCCTCAAATAATGCTTCAAAGGCAACAGGATACCTTCGGAAAAATCCTGGCAAATGATGGATTGCTAATATGCTGGCAAAATGGCTGCAGTTCAATGGGACTCAAGCGGATTGGCGGTTGCGGGAAAGGTAGTTCTTGGTGCAGGTCAGGAAAATGGGGAAATGAATTTATCTTACAGGTAAAATATATCATTATAAAAGCTTAAAGACAACATATTTTGTTTACTAATAGAGGACAAAATTAATTCACATTGACAATAATTAACATTTTTTGCGAAGGTTTTTAGGATTGTGATTTGTGTTAAAAAAAATGTAAATGTAAGATCGTACAAATCATTTAAGTACATTTTTTTGAAGTCCACCTACCTAGAAAGTTTAAAAGCGTCATAAAAAAGTATAAATAAATATAACAAAAAAGCTCCAGCTTTAGATAAAATCAGTTTTTTAACTGATTTTCCAAAGAGCCTTTGATATTCCAAAACTAAATATTTTCCAACAAATTTTAAATGCAAAAACATTGGATATCTAAGAGATATAGCCTTCGCTTATTGTAAAAACAAAAACCTTGCCATATGTTTTCTTAACACACATTTAAAGTAAATCTCTGTAGGCCAGTTATTTCAATATAAGGCTTATTTTTGGCATTGAGGCACATATTATGTTGGAGTAATTTAATTCCCCAAAGTCCTGCTTTCTGTTTATCTGACAGACAAATACGGACTACAGACATTGTTCTTTTAAAAATTTGCAGGTGAGGTAAAGGAAAACATGAGCTTGGGGCATTTAATTACTCAGGGGAACAATTTAAATAATAGTAAATAGTAATAGTAATAATAGTCAATATTATTTAAATGTAAGTTAACAAATAATTCAAACTAAATGTAAATAAAAGTTAGGCGTAACATAATTTGTAAGGCCGTAATTTATATTTATAAAAATAAGATACGTTTCTGAATAATACGTAAATTTCTATGTAATTTAAAGGAAATTTCCGACAAAGATTATATTATTTGTCAGAAAGTTAAACAAAAAAAAAAGACATTGTGTTTTATATTACGTAGAAAATCTTGTCCAGGAAATACGAATACATTTATTTTGTGATAGAACTAAAAACAATAATAACAAAAGCGCTAGATATTGCATATTTTTGTAAAGCTGGTTATAATTTAATTAGAAAAAATATATACATTATTTTAAATAAGCAGTTCTAATGATACTTAAATTCAAAAAGAGTTATATTAAAACAAGTGCATACTCTCGTAGCAATATATTTTCAATGAACTAAACTAAGTTGATAGTATTGTTATTTTTCAATTACATTATGCCTAAGACTTAAAAGTATAACATGTTTAAACATGTCCAACAATCACCTAAATGTCCTGCAGCTTAATGGCCTTTTAACTGATAAAATAGTGACATGTATGTATTTTTACCTACATCTAGATAGACACACAGATGGTATTGTTTACTGAATAGAACAATGCCAGAAGCGATAAGATTTTTGTTTTGTTTCCTAAAAAACGATGACATCAGGTATTTGTAATTTTAAGAAGTGTTTTTTGTTTTATATCTTTTCTAAAACGCATATCTTAAGCTGGAGAAAAAAATGCTTTAAAAATTAGACTCACAGATACTGTACAACCTAAGTTTATTTAGATTGAGTTTAGTACAAAATCTTATAATTAAAATATTTTATTTTAATTTATATTAAGCCTATACAATCATTGAAAAATAAACAAGATTATGGGAGTTATTATTTAGTCCGATTTAAGGGCGTTCTCCTTGAAATTTCTTAAACTCCAGAAATTCCAGAAAGGCACCTTTGACACCTCTGTAAATGTGAGCTTATAAATACCCGAGATCCCAAATCTGGGCATAAACTGGGCCACTTTATGGAGCACCTTCGCATCCTGTCCCCGAGAAACTAATGCGATTGCCATCTTGCCCCCGGAAAATGTTCCCACTGCGATTTGGCCGGAGGAAAATCTCCTGACCATATCTGCTTATAATGTAAATAGCGGCACGCCCATAAAACAATTTGCCCCGACTTACAAATAGCCCAAGAAAGAGGCAGCAACAAATTTAACACTTAATTGTATTAACAGGCCCGGGCCCGAGTATGGGTAATCCCGGGCCAAAACCAAATCCGGACGCGTGTCCAGTTTGTTGTTGTTTGCTTAGACAGTTTAGGGCCCGCACAAAGGACCAATACAAAAAGGGGGCAGAAGGCAGGCCAAAGGAAACCCAAAGAAAACAACAGTCAGAGCGGGGCGACTCCGTCGAGAAAGTGAGGGAGGGAGTGAGGTTGCCCCGGTTTGATTGATGATTTTATGACATTGTTTACTCAAGTGATGATGAGAAGAGTAAGGAGATAGCCGGCCGACCTGCCGACCGGCCATCCTTTGTGTCCTTTCAAGCCGGTGTCGAGTGAGAGCCCCTCCCAATAATTCTCCCTTTTTTATGGCCCTTCCCCGGAATGCTATCAATCTTTTGCTTATTAGGGATAATATTACAATTACTTGTAAGTGAGATAAGCCCCAGGGGCAGAGCCGAGAGTCCTCCGTTCGCAGTCGGAGTCAGGGCTTATCCTCCGCCCTGGGCTAAGTGTTCAAGTGGTCCCCGTCTTTGATCTCGGCATCTGCGACTGCTAGTGTGTTGTGTAAACAGATATCGGTTCAAGTGAAGAAGTCAAGTGATTGACATTACGTAGGGTGGGGGGAAGAGTCTTCCTCAAATGCAGAAATGTCCGCGTGGCAGCATCAAGATGAGGCGCCTGTGCCCCGAGCATTTCGACTAAAACAAGCCGCCAGCAAGATCTGATTACATTATTTAATCCTAAGGCAAGCAAACCAAGTAGTAATTAATTTTGGAGTAAATTAAACATATGAAATAAATACTTTTTCCTGTGTCAGGAAGAGAATACTTGGAGCTAACAGTATAATTATAAATATATAAAATAAGGAGGAGTAGCTATAAACAAAATTCTGACTTTTATTTATATTTCTTGCTGTTACCTAATTAATTTTTTGCCTCTTTCTTAGCCAAAAATAAAAACAACTACTCCTCCTTTTTGAGGGTCCTCTACCTGTCTCATCTCCTGCTCAACCTGTTTCAATTTAGTCATAAACAGTGGCATATATAGCCCAACACTACTTTATATATATATGTATCTATATATACCTGCAGCCAGAAACTCCCGCAGGTCTCTGTTCGGTTCGGTGTTGTGTTTTGTGTTCCGTCGGTTTGGTCGGGAAGCCAGCTGGTTCCATGGTCACTGCACCGCCGCATATCCTTTATCCTTTTGTCCTGGCCTGGTTTGATGATAAATTAGGCAGAAGGACGGAAGGAGTGGTGGGCATAAAGGAGGGACAGACAGCATTTGCGGCTCTTTAGTTGGCCTCACCGGTATTTACCTTTCCTTCTTCGCCCGCTTTCTTTGGCATTCCCTTCAATTTTTTATTGCTTTATTATGGCCATCCAGCGAAAGTCCTGGCCTGTCCTGTCCTGTGCCATGGATCTATATGGGAAAGGGATGTGTGTGTTTGCGTTCGTCTGGCTGTGTGTGAGCCGATGAGTGTTTACATCAGCAGTTAATGGCTCGGTAATTGCTGCAGGAATTTGTCAGCCAAATGTTTGCCAAGCTGTGGTTATATTAAATTTTGTGTTTGCTTTCGACTTTCAGATTTCTAAATAAAATAGGAATTTCGCATTTATTAAATTACTCTTTCTACTTTCTCTACTTCAATTAAATTATATTATTTAAGCCAAAGAGGAATGTGAAAAACTGATCGCTTTGACACGTGTCCCGCTTTTATCCCCCACATTTGTTCTGTATTTTCCATCAGCTGCTCTTTTCCCCAAAATAATAAAATCGAAAAAAAAACAGGATCAACCTTGAACCGCACAACCATAAAAATTAAAACACGTTTCCGATCCGTGGCAGGACCGTTCCGTTTTTCGAAAAAGGGGATGGATTTGCTATTTGAACACATGTCAAGCTGTCAATGTTTATCTATTTTGGGGGGAAAGGTGCCTATCTCAGGCACCAAGTGAAGTGGCAGCCGTGAATTGAGGATTATCGGGCGTCTTGTTGATTTATGGCCAGCAACACACACTCACACACACAAAATGTACCTAAATTCGAGTCAAAATGTGATTGAAAACTGATAAGCCGCCACACAGGACCTCCCTCGGGGGTGGGTGGATACAGGGACTTAAGGGGTTGTAAGGGAGGACATGCGTGGGGTTATTAGTGTAACTGTCAGCCGGGTGAAAGTGTTGAGTGTACGTCCATCAAACCTGGTCTGTGGTCAGTGGGACTGCGACTGGGTCTTGAATTGGGTTTGGGGATTTCGCAGGGAGACAGAGCGACATTTCCTTGAGTTTGTCATGATTTCCTGGGACTGTACACTGGGAAGCAAGTTGGATTCAACATGCAAAGTCTCCATAACATAGCTTGTTATTTAAAATCTTGCTACTCTCCTTACACATTGAACAAGAACCTTACATTTACTTTCACCTATCGCACCTACTAAGCACGTGCTTTATGTCACTACTGGCCGTAGTGCATCAACGTCACAGAAAATAAGGAATATGTTATTGTATTTTTAAGAATATAACTTTTACAGGAAACTTTCTGATATCTGTAATAAAAATACCTTATAACTAAAGAAATGAACTGAAAGAAGTAATATAATTTAATTATAATATTTAGATAGGGAACTTCTTGCAGTGATCGAGTGTGTAAGTGATTCTGTCGCCTCTTCCCCTGCTTATCCCTCCTCAATTTACCACTAATTTGTGCTTATCTGAGTGCACTCCCCTGACAACATAATGCCGCACGTTACGCCCGACTTGGGCGGCAATTCGAGCTCAATCGCAGGCTTGGGAATCCCAATTTGGCCGCCTGTACGCTGCAAGTTGCAACTTGCAACCGATGCAAATCGCTTTAGCGACGCCTGTTTATGGGAAATTGTTGCTGGGGCCAGCAAGCTGGAATCTGTCCAAGCCCCAAGCCTGAAACTGGACATCAGTCAAGCGTTTATCAAGCATTAGTCCATTCCGGCAGAGAAGGAATTTTTGTTCTCGGAATTCTTAGATTCGGCAGCACCTTAGCAAGGAAACCGCCTAAGCTAGATGTTACCCAAAGAATATATTTAAAAAATCATAGGAAAGAAAGGAAAATGAAAATATACTCTACTTAATGCTGTTTTCTAAAGTCAGTTATATTATAATTCGTAGTTAATTGCATGAAACCACTGTTTAATAATATTTTAAAGCCTTTAAGATGTATTAACAATGTATAAGTCCTACTCTCTTTATAAATACCAGTAAACTCAATATATTAAAGTGTTTAATATCCAATATCACCACAACTTTAGCCAATATCCAAGAAATCCAGTTCCAATTAAGGCAAACAAACATAACAGTTTAAATGCCATTGAAATATATGAGCTCCTAAGTGTCTTTGTTTAGTTTTCTGTGTAAGCCTTTTAATCAACTTTATTAATATTAATAAGCCGGAACACAGTGCAGAATGAGAGGCGAGAAACAATGCTAAAACATTCGTCAACAATTATACAATTACACTTGAGGCCAAATTGCCCGAAGAGAAGCTGGGCAACGGAGAGCGCTCTTAATGGTAATTCACTTAAATAATCATTAGTCAAACAATTTCATGGGCCAAAAACAAGAACCCGTTCCCATCTCCAACGACCGCAAAAAGTAGAATAATGTACGGAATAATATATTTTTTGCTGTGCTTCTTATTTATAGCTCAGAATTCTGCCAGGAATTGTGTTTAGCGCTCTTAGGGGTTGGTTGGTCTGTACCGCAGCTTTTGGTCTGGGGCTTGGATTCTGGGATTTCTTGGGTTGGAGTTGAAGGGGCCACTCAATTGAAATTCAAGTGCTCACTTCATTTCCACTTAATTTCTGACGCTGTGACGCTTCGGACTCAATTCAAATAATAAAAATAACAGGGGAAACCAAGAGAGAAAGCGTTACTCCTTTTTATAAACCCCTTTCTACCTTCCTTTATTCAGTTTAAGTGTGCGAATCGAATGGTATTAGAGGGAAGGTTTAAAAACAAAAATAAACAAATATTTAAAGTTTATATAACCCCTTTAAAACATCGTTTAGGTGAAAAAATTAAGCAAAACTTGTTCGCCTTTAGAACTTTTATAAAATCTATGCTTCGACCTTATATTTTATAAAATATCCTTTGCAAATGTTATCCCTAATTAAGGCTGGCATAACTATAGCTAAGAGGTTTTGGTCTAGACATCATGCACATAATTACGGCAATTAATTATAGAATTTGAAGTAATAAACGGATACCTCGCCTTTTTTTTGGGTGCAGCCCATATCAAAGATCGCCTGGAATGGAAAAATACGCTTTCCACAATTTTCTACTTGCGGCAATTATTCAATTATTTTGAAAAGTCATTACCAAGCCACCCCAGAGACCGAAACGAACTGAAATTCACCCGACAAAAGCTCTTTTGTTCTCATTATCATCGGACTGCGGACTGGAGCTGCGATTCCTCGCAGCCAGACAAACACTTTTCCTTTCCTTCACTGGCTTTTGTGTGTGCAATTTCACTTCCTGCTTTCCTCTTCCACTTCCACTGCTGCCCACTCCCAGCATTTCCTTCTCGTGCTCAAGGACACACATGCAGGCTGACTAACCACAGACACGCCCACAACTGTAACCGCCTCCTTCCCCGATTTTCCCGGGGCGAAAGGCACGCGACAGGCCAAATGACTCAGCAATTGAAAAGTTCAACAAACCTGGTACTGACCATAAACCATAAAAATATAAAAAAAGCAGGAGCAAAAAGACATGAGGAAACACAGGAGGTCGGTCGGCAGGCCGAGAAGAATGGCAAAGCAGGAATCTAAATAGTGGCAAACATGCATTGGGAATTGACATTTATGACCCGGCATAAAAACCATATTTGTACCGACCTGGCCATGTGTTGTGAGCCACAGTTTTGGCTTCACCCGGAGCCCGATCTCTCGTCCTGGTCACGCGTTGGTCTGCACATTCCTCCCTCGGCAGCAAGCCTTCGATGAAAGTGAAAAATATATAGCCAAGCATAAACAGCAAAAGTCAGACCAAAGAGGCCTAGGAAATCGAATAAAGGATACCGAATAGGGGACTGGTAATATATGAGAAAAATGTTGAAGAATTGCAGATGGAAAGTAAGTTTATTTATCTATTACTTCTGTGGAAAATATATTTAATTTGAATATAAATATGATACAAATGTAATAAAGGTATATACAGATTTTTAAAACTCTTTAAATTAAAATTAAATTATTATCCCTTCGTTCTTTAATATCTATAATATTCTATATTCTTTAAAAACATTTTATTGTTTCGCTCTCTAAAATATATAATTTCCTATGTAACCAATACACCCCAAATATTATGAGACACCAAAATAAATTTAAAAAAAAACTGCAACACAATTCATATTTAAGCAGGGTCACAACAATGGAACAGAGCTAAAAAACCTTAAAAAATAACAAAAAACGAAGGCAGACTAACTGCAAATTGTGTGGGTGAATTGTGGAAGGAGGCAGCCAGTGAGAGGGGCCTTGTGGCAGGCAAGGAGGCGGCAGCATGTGACGTGCCGACAGGGTGTGTTATGTCCCTGTTACTGTCTCCCCCTCACCCACTGACGCCTGACGCTGCTGCCGTTGTCATGGCATTGCAGACTTAATTAATTTCAGCACGCAAAAAGCTGCAACTGCCACTCAAAAGTTATTCATTATAATCCAAATGATTCATGACAATAAAATGCACAAATTGAACCGTACTTTTTTTTTGTACGCCCGCCAGTTCTTGTTGTGGTTTCTCTGGGGGTTAAGTGCAAGTGAATAAAAAGCGGTTAAAGTAAGTTAGCTGCCATTGTTCAGTTTGTCCAACATTCAAATAAGAACGAAGAGAATTTAAAATAAAAGCTTGTGTACTTTTTCAGAATGAATAGCTTTAAACAAAAAATAAAATAAGAAAATAAGTGGCAGCAGAATAATTCGTATATATTATATACAAGCTGTGTGAAATATTAAAGATAGAAATGGTTTCTAGTTAGTTCTTAGTTTATTCTTAATCTTTATTATTTCCTTTCTGAGTTCTCTCACAAAAACGTCTCAAGCTGGCATCAATATATATTCAAGTAAAATGATACTACAGTTTTCAAACCATATTTTCATAACATGTGCGAAATTATAAAAAATAAAGAAAGGTAACCCTTATGAAAAGGAAGCTTCGTTTTTACGGTAATTTAGTGCGGAGCACCTTGACCGGTGCCAAAAAAATAAAAAGGTGTCCAACACCCAACATTTGTTCAGCTTCGGTAGCGACGGCAGCTGCCACTGAAATTAAATCCTCCAATCAATTTAAAACGCAACGAAAACAAGAGCAAGAAAATAAGAAACATTTTAAATCCACGAGGGGAACCGGTTCTTATGCAAAGCAGCTTGCGAGCCGTCGGTTCCCGGGCAACCTTCTTTGGTTCCCGTGTCCCCTTTGTTTTACGCGGTATTTTGAGCAGAGGAAAGGGATATACTATATGCGGCGAAAAAATTAATAAACAATATATAGATATTTATATCTGCCAGAACATCCTGCAAACTACATTATTATATATTATTTTTATAGTTTCCGCTTAGTTAATTTTATTATTTTAGCTATCTTATTTAATGTGTCTCATATTTCTGGTTTTTAAGAAGAAATACTAAACAAAATATTAATTATTATTATTATTAATTATTATTTAGTCTGTTGTGAATCACCGCAATATTTCATAGTTATTCCCACAATTCTCCAAATTAAATATCAAAGAATAAGGTATTTCCTATTCGATCCATTCAAGTGTATCGTTCTTACCTGTTTTCCCTGCTTTCGGAGTTCCTGTCTCAATGTCTGTGTCCCAAATGCAAAAGGTGTTCGTGTGTCGACAACAGCAACAATAAAAACCAATCATGGACAACAACAACTGGCAACCGGAGTTGAAATACATTTGTGCACCTGATGATCCGTGGCCAAGACGCGTGCCAAATGTGACAACAATGGATTTGAATGCACATCGATGGCTGTCTGAAAGCGAAGGGGAACGGAACCCAATAAAGGAGGTAGTCAAGTCTCAAGGCAAAAGGGGATTTCCACACTAGGTGGGGATGTCTTCGGCGCATATGCATGTTCGTCTGGCGGAAATCGAAAGTTGGAGAGCCCTCAGCTGCAGGTTTCCTCCCCCATTCAATAAAAAGTAAAAGAAATAAAAGTAGACCAAAGTAGTGGCTGATGATTATTGCTTATGGCAGCTCAAATGACCGAAGATGGGGTGCTTCGAATATGAATGTCTGTCAACTTTATATTGGATAAGTGCTTAGGGAACTGACATCTACTTAAACCATTTTAAACTCTGGCTTTAGCTCATATTTTTCCAACAAATTAAATAAAGTAAATGCACAATTTTGTTATATAAAAAACTACATTTCATCTAATTTTGTTATATTTAAAACCGTATTTAACTGCCATAAATAAGTGGTCCAAATAAAGTAAACAATAACTAAAATTAAAAAAAGGTAATTAGTTATGTAAACATTTGCTCATTTTGTAATTATAATTTGATAATTCAGTGGACCGTTCGTCCTCTTTTTTTTACATTCTGACTTTACTTTAATCAAGTTGAAATTTAAATAACATTTTATTTTCTATTCTGACATAATTAATTTCAATTGACAGCTTATCTGCTTGAATAATGGCCCTGAATTCATTAAAAAAAATACCCTTTTGGTAACAAAGAAAAGCAAATTGAAACTAATTAATATGAACACTTTTTTCAACAGCTTTTTAGCTAAACAATCCTAAATAATGTTGGTTTAATTCGATAGCTTATGAACTAACGTAAAAACAAGATTAGGCAGGGACATTACACTATATAATACCCTTTCGAATTTTCTTTATTAAAAATATAATCTTCTGGAGTTTAAAACATGTTGTAATTACTTGTATTTATATAATTTTTTGTATTTATACGAACTACGAACTGGTAATTAATATACCTTTAGTTTGGAGAATTAAGTTATTTGCCGAATTTACATAAATTAAATAAAAGCAAACACAAATATTTCAATTTACAAAAGTTAATTAAGAAATTTGTTCTTTGTTTATGACAATATCCGAAATTATTTAATCTCTTTTGGCTTTCAATTAATTGCGTTGTTTTTGGGGCTCACCTGGATAATGTAATAATATGGAAATACAATTCCGTATGCAGGAACAGCAGCGATTTGGAGTGAAAAGTTCGTAACATTAACGAACCATTAACAAGTTGGGGCCAATAAATTTGTATTATGGCCAATTAAAAGCGAATAAAATCGGCAACAAGGCGACATAAAAAATGAGCACAAATGCCCAACAAATTTCGATTAGGCGAGCGGAGGGCGAGAACTTTTTCTGTTTGCCTTTTTACATGCTTTTTTTTTTGGTTTGTCGTGTGGCTGGCCACGCCTCCTTTACCGCCACCGCCCGTATATCACCTCCCCTTGGTCACCCGCTCATCAACTCCACTTACACATTTGCGCCGCAAAATGTTGCCACTGTTTTCCGCTGCAGCACGTTGCATTGATTTATTGTGGCTGAATTAGAAGTCAGCAGATAACGAGCCACGAGCGGCCCAGCGGTGGAAGGGAAGCGGCCGGGGAGGAGGCGAGGGAAGCGGGACACCAGGAGCCGGAACCGGCCAACGGACGGGGCGACAGAGAGGGGCAGCACCAGTAGCCGAGGAGCATCAGCAAAGGCAATCCCATTGTTCTAGATACAAAATAGGCGGCAGTTTCCAAACTGAGCACAGTGGGGAAAACCCTTAAAAATATGCGGGAAAATAAAGGTAATTAAGCATACGTTTTTGTTTAAAATAAACACAGTTAAGAACATTTGAAACAAAACTGTTTGTGATATATATTTATGTTTTTATTGGTATAGAATTGGTATAGAATTAAATCCCATTTATGGTTTTATAGCGTTGACTTTGTCTATAAAAAAGTATGTTAAGTAATTTATAATTTTGACAATTAATTAATACAATTATAGACAAATAATAATAATAATAATAATATAATATAATAATATAATGATATGCTTTAAATAGTTTTAGTTTTTTCTTACAGAAACGCACTTAAAAACATTTTAAAGAACAGTTTTTGTGACATCTATTTAGGTGTTAAAAAAAAGCTAAAATAATATAGTGAAGCCTACGAACTTCGTTATATTTGACGATTTATTGCGTTGACATATTTTATAATTAAGTAATTTAAAAAATCTGCAATTGTGACAATTAATTAGTACAACGATGGACAAATAATCCCTTTCGTAAGAGCGATATAGGATATTGTGCTTTGGTTTAAATAGTTTTAATTTAAATTTTAACATCAATTATACAATTTGAATCATATGGGGACTAGCGAGCCAATTTATAAGTCCCAGGCTTGTAGCATTAAAAATTATACAAATAAAAATTATAATAAAAATACAGAAAAGGGATAAAAACTAATTTTATTATTATACAATTCAGTATTTAATTAAATATGTCTGCTTTACTTCGTTTTAGATAATGCCAAATACATACATAATCAATTCTTATTTACCCTACAACCTCAACACGGATCCCTCTCTCAAGTGTGATCTACTATCTTTAAGATTTTTTATCAAGAAATCTTGTGGATGCAATCCACTGTTCCTGACCCGAGACCCGACTCGCTGGCATCGTTGGCCCGAAGCAACTTAATACGCACGCGTAATCGTATATTTATTTAAATTTATTGCCGCCAGCTAGAAAATTTAGCTACCGTACAGCTTGAACTCGCTCTGTCTGTGTGGAAAGCGTGGAAAAGTGGTGAGGGGGGAAGCGGGAGAAGGAGTCGCCCTGGGCGGGGAGCTAAGGGAGCTAAGGGAGCTAAGATCGTTGGCACTAAAGTGAATTTCTTTTGTGCGCTCTCGACGCGTCTACGTGCAGCATAAGAAATATTCAATTAATCACACTTTATGGTTTAGTTCAACATTTGTTGCAATTTTTCTAGCTTTGCTCTTGACGCTTTATTACAATTGTTATTTGCCACTCAGTCCGGCTCCTGCCTCACTCCCTGATTTTCAGCTTGTTTCGCCATGTTTCCAACTTGTAAGCAATTAAATTTGTGCGTATGTGAGAGGGGGCTCCAAGGATGGGATTGTGAGCATGACTTTCAGCTTTGCTTAATTAATTGCACTCAGAGCAAAGCTCTAGCTAGTTGCTCCGTTTCTTTCGTACCGTCTCTGACGGTCTCTTTCCCGCCCGGATATCCCGGCACCAGTCCCTGTCCCATCCACATGTCCACTCTGGTATTTATTCTGCTCGGTTTTAAGACATTAAGCATTTGCGAGAAATACGATTAGAGCTACTTGGCCAAAAGGGAGGATGGGCCACGACGGAATGGATTGCTTGTGGATTGTATATACTGAAAGTTGCAGTAATTTTCGCTATATTTCTATGGCAATTGAATTGCTAGAAAGTTGAGAGAGTAAGTGGGAAATTGGAGGAACAAAATAAAGCTTATGGATACTAAGATGATAGGTTAAATGTTAGGTTGTAATATCACATGCTCCCATGAAAGAATTGTAGAATATCTAAATTAAATACAATATAAGTTACCCCATACATTTGTCATCCTTCAGTTAACTGCATCCACAGCTTTTCATCGCTTGAAGTTGATGAATATTTATGATTATTTTAACAATAAATTAATATGTTATATATTTGTATTATTTTATGTATTCAACACTATTTTTCTTACGATAAATCCACATAAATCGGGCTATGTTATGTATTTTTATTTGTCTATACAACTCTCTGGCAGCCATAAATGAAATGCATTTCAGTGCCCCCCATCGGACAATCAAATGGAAAAGTTTCCGTTCACCCAATGCCTGATTAGGTTGAGGTCAGTAGGGATGGAAAAGTGGATAAAGGGACTCTGAAATAGGGAGTGTTTTTCCCTTGCTGGAGTTCCATTCGCCTGTAAAACTGTCGCGTGAATCACGCTAACGTGCTAATTTCCCCCAGCTAATTTTCGCCAGCTGTCAGAGAGCTTAAGTCCCTCCATCCATTTCCTCATGATTTGCACATTTTTCATGCGATTTGCTATATGTTTCTATAATTCTTTTTGCGGGTGCTGCCAGACCGCGCCTAATTAGGCCCCGCTAATGGCGGGGAGTCGCGCAGACTCAGCTGCAAGTCACGAAACGCCTATTTAGGCCCAATCACCTCCTCCTTGGCGCAGCTCCCCTTTATTTAACCGTCAGTCTGAGTTGGCAATTTTTTTCTCTGCATCATAATGTTAGATTTGCATGAAATTCGAGCTAAATAAAAAAAAACAGGAAAGGAAAATGGCATGAACAGAAAGTGTGGCTAAAGTAAACACAAAAATTGAGTAATTTAAGTGTGAGATAAAGGGGAAAAATTAGGGTAAGGATGTGGAGGAGATCGGTCCATTAAAATGTAGACATTACGTAGGCTTTAATCGGATTAATTTGCACCTCAAGCTTTTTATATAACGAAACAGGAGAATACACTATAAGTGAATAGGATTTTAATGTTAAATCTATCTTAAATTTTATAAAAATATATATTATAAATATAAAAAATAATATTATAAATCTCTAATACATTCACTATTAACATAATTAACTAATAAATGTAGTGGAATCAGCGTGCAAGAGTATTCAATTCATCGCTTTAGCATATTCATATTTGCTTCCTTTTATTTATATTTTCCTTTTCTTAATTTATGCTTTTAATGCACTCTTAATGTGCGGCAAATGTGAAATAATTCAGGCGCTTATCATCGGTGATAATGATTAATATTGGTTGCACTTGCGCTCCTTGCCTCCAACCAGCTTATTCCTGCCTGCTGCGGATTTGTCAGTCGTAATTGCAAATTAAAGCAACAAAAACAAAACTTTTTAAAAATAAATGACAAATGAAAGTTGATATTTTCTGCACTTCATACTGTTGGTGTCGTTGTTGTTGTTGGGGTATGGAAATATAATTTTGTAATTGTAATTGCCATGCATATTTAAAATGGAGGTCAGCATTGGGAAATTGATTCGGCGAGATTAATGATTGAAAATACAGAGAAGCGGAGACCCTCTGAAAAGGATATATTTCGTTTGTTTTTATCGTGTTTCGCCTGCAATAAATGCTGAAATCGGGTTATGAAATATGCATTCTGATTAATATTGATGGGACATGGTCAAAGCAAGAACAGATTTTATGCTTTTTCAAAAGTCCTTGATCGTAGCTGTAAAATGTTAACATCATTTTAAAATATTTTTATGCATTTTTAAGCAGTTTGTTGATTGGATTTAACGATGAGCAAATAGTGAAACATGTTAATATTTTAGTTGGCAAGGCTAACACAAAATAAAATCCTTTGCTTTAAGCCAGATTCGAGCTTCAAGAGATTTATTTAATAACAATTTAAAATGATTTAAAATAATAATTAGACGTAGTACTTAATGCAGTCTATAACTTGAAAACTCATTATATATAATTTAAATAAAAAGAAGTAAGTGCCAAAATGATTTATTAAATATTTCAAGATGCCAAGATAATTCTTACTACCAAATATTATTTTTTAAGCTTTATAGTCCACATCTTTTATTCACAAATATCGAATAAAATAACTTGCCGGCGTGGGTATTCATCTGAAAAGCCTACAAATAAATATTTTAACGGATTACACAGTGTTAACCATTTCCGCAATCCTGAACTGCTGTGACGCCTTGTTTATTTTGTGGCCGCTACCTCGCTTCGATTGCGTCGCTGGCAGGTTGAATAAATCAAATTACCGGGGGGAATGCCAGCGTTCGGATCGGACTTTTAATTGCGCAACAAACATTTACAATTGTTGCCTGTCTTAACTTACCGAAGGCCGAACGGTGTGGGCGAGGGGGTGGAAGAGGAGATTGGGAGTGAAATTTCAGTCTGGCAAAAAGATATGAAAAAGCCAAATGGCCAGACGCCGCATAAATTGCCATGAAGTGCAAAAGTTAAGGCTCATTAATCATAAATGTAAAGGCCTCCAGTAGCCGTGTGGGTGGTTTTCGGTAGCTGGCTTGATGGGTGGTTGAACCGGCAAACAAAAGTGGAACAAAGACAGACTGGAACTGTAAATTGCTCGGCATTAATAGACGTTCCATATCCCTCTTTCTCTCCATGCCCCTTTACTCATCAGGCGCCGCCAGACATTTCCAACGAAGCGGGCTCAGCATTTTTTAAGGATTAACGGACGGAGGCATGCGAGAGGCTGAAAAGTGTCTTAAATAAATGTAAATAAATAAACTAATTGATGGCCTGCTGAAAGTAAAGGTTAAGCAGATACATTTGCTGACAAATGAATCTTTAACTAACGGTCTTGTCTAGGAGACTTTGGAAAATATACACATAAATTCTTGGGTGCCATAAATTTAGCAACGGTTAGGATATAGTTTCATAAATTAATGGATAAGACAACTGCCTAAAAATAAGTAAGTACAATAGTAATTAATTAGCACCACATTTCACTATATTCATTTTTTTATTGCCTTGCCTACTCTTGACTTAAAAGTCCCACAACATCCCTTATTTACCTATTAGTTTCAATTACAGCTCGTTTTCCACCTCAATTTTCCAGTAAATGAATAGTAGATTAAAGGAATGTCAACATCTTTCGGGCCCATATTCCACTCGGTGCCATTTCGCGGAGGCGGAGGGAGGGTTGGGCACGCTCAAATTGAGTAACTTCATCAACTTTCCCTTTCCATCAAAGGCAACTCAGCAGGAACTTTAACCACTCCAAAAAAGGACCCACTCCCCCGCACACAGCCACACTTTTTACATGGCTTATTTAGCATAATTACAGTCCATTACCTGGTCACGCTGTCCCACTCTCCGCTCTCCTTGCCACCCTCTCTCACCTTCGAGGGTTAGGCAAATTGCCCGGCAGGCTTTCGGCCAGAGGTGCCATATGTTGTCAACTGGAAGTGGCATGTTGACCAAAATGGCCAGCCGACACCACCGACCGACCAACCCCGACGCCTCTGTATGCCGCCCACCCCCTTGGCGCACTTTTTCTACCACGGGGAAAATGTAAATTTAATGAGAGACTCGCAGCATTGCAACGGGAAATATTTAGCAAACATTATTTACATCAAAGTGCGGCAGCAGCTGCCACAAACAGCTACTGGAAAATACAAGGAAAATGGGGCTGGTCGACGTTAAATGCAGAGAAACCAATTCGATGTTGGGGCGTGCACGAAATTAATCAAAACCAGAACAAATATATGAGCATTGTGTTTAAAAAATTTAATTAGTCACTTGGATTTATGAATCCTATACATAGATGGTCAGTACTTAAAATTAAAATGGTTCTTTGTAGTAAAAACAGCATTTAAATTATGTTCTGGAAGTGGCATGTGGCAGGTTAAATAATGAAAATAATATAATAATAATAAACTTTATACTTCAAAAAATTGTTTAAAATCATTAAGACATTATGTATTTAATTTATAAATAATGCTTGAGGACTTCGAATATTTATATGTTTGCCATTTTGGAATAATAGAATTTCTTGACTTCCAGCTTCCAGCAGAACAGAAAGAAAATATAATTTTATAAAGACTTTCTACTACAGAAAGTGTTCACAACATAAAAGTGTTACAAACACTTAACAACTTTAATTCTCCTTTTTTTTTTTAATATAATTAAGACGACTTTCTTCCTTTTTGTATTGAAGAACCCAAAAAAAAAAAAACAAAAAAAACTGCGAAAACTTTCTACTTTAGAAAGTGTTCACAAAAAGTGTTAAAAACAGTCAAGAACTTGTAATACTCGCTTCTTTTTCAGTGAATCCAGGCACGCTCATAAGCTTTCCCTGAACAATAACTCAATTGAGTCCTTTCAATTTGCTTAAAGTCAACCGCGGTCAGTTGGTCAATTAAAGGGTCGAATGCCCACATCATGCTGGCGGCCATTGTCCGGGCCCGAATGTGTTGAAGCAGGGAAAGTGGGAAGGCAAAAGTTGGTCTAGCATTTGACATTGACTACGCTTTTTAGCCAGTTTAATTAAAATGCAAGTAGGCAATTTATATACACTTCGTGTCCCAGGGCGGTGTCAAGCGTTGGGGGGGAAACGGAAGAAAAGGAGTGGAAAAATAGAGACAGAGTGGAAAAGAAAGGAAAACTGTGTGTGTGTGGCCATTAGGCCGGTTCTTTTTGATTTATGTTTTTACACGCTTAAATGAACTGTGGTCGCTGCCCTCGACTGCCCATTGAAAAGTTTCGCACATGAATGAGTTAAGCTCTCCAAAGAGAAACAGAGGAAAACCAAAATGAAAAGCATACTGAACGGCGGGAAATATTTTTGGGGCAAAGATGGCAACGATTAAAGATTCGTTGGTCGTTCAATTTGACCAATTCATTTGTCCGCTGACGGTAATTTAACTGAATTTTACAGGAATATGGATACTTTTTGAAAATAAAGAGCTTACATTTTGTCTCCTGGTTAAATTTGTGAAAGTTAAGTGAATGCACTATTCGATTGGAAGTCTTAACTGCAAGATTATGTGGTAAATTATTATGATTTATGAATCCTAGTCAAGTGTTTGTTAAAATAAAGACTCAAATCTTATATTATTAGGATTAAATTACCTTTGCCTTACTAAACACTTATTTATTGAATTTAAAACAATCATCTTGAAGAGAATTCGATTGCTAGTTTTCTTTACAAATATTTTAAGATATTAACCGGGCGAGTCATGCCATTTTAAATTCCTTGGCCAAGTCACCCAAATAGACGATTATTTATATGGCATTTTAATGTCTTGTTTTCCTTTTCTTTTCATCCTCGACACGCACTGCATGTGAAATGCCAACTACTGCCTGACCTCTGACCCCCAAAACCATTTCCAAATCGAATAGAAATCGATGGATACAGCTAGACAATGCGGGGGAGAAACGCAGCGAAACGAGCAAAAATGCATTGTCGAACTATCAAATTCTTAAATTGCAACTGACAATCAAGTCACGTGCTGCACAGTGAGCCAAGTCACGGAAAAAGGAAAAGCGCCAAGGAGGGGCATCTGAAAAGTGGATTTTTGTGTGGCTGCGGCGACCGCCAACTATCTCCAAGATAAATTATATTCTTTTGGCTAATCGAGAACAGAATGTTGGCTTATATAGAGATGGAAATCTAATGTTGATTTAAAGAAATGGAACTCGAAAAATTACTAGAATCCTAGGTGCTCTTTACATATTTCTTTTCCTATTAAATCAAGGTAAGTTTTAACGACAAAGCCATGGCAGCTTAGGTATATATTTACCTAATCAACTCTGTTGATTTCGGGTTATTCAAATTAGGATCGCTTGACCAAAAAAACAACAAACAAACAACACCGTTTTGGGGGCAAAGGTAAGCAAAGGGAAAACTTCGAAGGGCAGCGAAGCCACTTTCATTTTGCGGTTGAGTAAAGTTTCCAATTCGCACTGAGATATTTAAACTCTAATTAAAATGCAGAAACGGAAGCCAAGGAAACTGCGGTACGCTTTCGACCAGCAAGCTGCACTCATTCTTATTTAGATAAACAACTTTAACTCAATTTGCAGCAGCTGCCCCGAAAAAATATTTACACAGGTCTAATTGAATTTTCAATTAAGACGCGCTGCAAATGCCCGGCGCAACCTAACGAAAAAAAATAGTGGCAAGGAAACGAAAACGAAAATGAAAACGAATCCCGAAGCAAGCCAAATGAGGCGTACAACAAATATTAAGCATACGCCGTGTGCAACCGCAAAAGTGCAAAAAAGGGAGGAAAAATGAGCGGGTAAAGGAAATCCATTAGCCAAAGTGTGTAAATATAAAAGCGAGAGATCTCCGGCTACATAGCCACCTTTTTGGGCCTAGGCGCAAATGAAACCAACGACATGCAAATAAACAAGTTTCCCCCCCAAGTATACACACGAAAAACTTAACAAAAAAATAGCCAAAAACGGAGATCCAGGGGGTGGGGGGAGAGGTGGAAAAATGAAAACTCGACGAAGCAAAATGCGCCATCAACAGTCAGATTTGCATGTTGCTGATAGAAGGTGGGATTTGGAAGGGGTTGTAAAAGGAGTAGTGTAGAGTGTGAAAGGCATGAAGTTGAGTGGTGCAAGGGGGATCTGTGTTGGGGCTGCCCAGCTGTTCACATATTGTAGCTACATATATAGGGGCAAATTCGCTATTTCAAAGGATTAAAACTAGAAAAATATTTAACTTACAGTTTGATGATTATACCGTCTAGATTTTATTTAAATTCAATTTTCATGCTACTGACTTGTATACGCTTAAAGATTTTCCATCATGATATTATATAATATATTTTCTATCTTAAAAGTACTTTACTTTTCCTTAAGATGCAGTAATTTTTTAAATACCTACAGAATACAAATTTCATTTTAAGAAATTCCTTTAAAGGTATTTAGATACTTGTTAAATCATTTTCACAGCTTTAATTATTAATATCCTTAGTAAGATATGTGCATATTAGTGCTGCTGGAACTTCCACAATGTTAGCTTTAAACTGGCCAAATCCAGCGCATCTTTGGCCCACACACACATGCACACACACATGCTAGCCATAAAAGTTTACAAGTGCGAAATTGCATTTCATGGAAGTGTCCTTGGCTTTACTATGAGAACACAAATTCGTTTTTTCCCTTCCCCAGCTCGTATTTGGTTTGTTGTTGTTTGACTTTTTGTTGGATCTTATTCCTTTTTTTTTATGTCCTGCTGCTGCCTTAGTCGCCGCCAACGCTTTTTAAATTCACTTATTCAAATTTCTTTTAGGCGACCACACACAGGCACAGGCACCGGCATCGGTAGAGGCACATGCATTGTTTGGACATGTCACGTGCATAACGAATTTGTTACCGAAATCTGTTTTTGATTTAGTGAACAGCTTGCACTTTTTCAGCATTCAGTCTCTGCTTCTTTCAGTACTGAAATTCTTTGCGGTTTTTTTGCAGTTTTTTAACGTTGATCTGAGAACTTGAAATAAATTGAATTTGTCTATGGTTTGGCCGTAAGCCTAAGGGAGAAAAAGGTGTACAACTATTGGCGCCATTTTCTGAAACTGTACGATTTAAAACGTGCGTACATAGAATATAATTATTCTACGCCCTAGGCTTCCAATTAAATTGTTATCATAAGTTTCAGATTTAAAAACAAACATTTTTATTAAATAATTGAAGGGTAATTACAAATCAACTTTGTTGGAAGCAAATAAAAAACTCCAACATCCACTTAATGGCTTTAGCAACACTGGTTAACTGGTAATCAAGGGCTTTTGGGCAAAAACTTTTTTTCCTTGGCTGCGACTACGATCAAATCAGCATTTTTGGCTGGCCTGATTAATGGGCTTCTGTCCAGAAATCAATCAATTGCCCAAAGTTTCGTTGCCCACTCGATTGCTTAGATTTTTATTGCTTTCGCCAGCGTCTCACTCTTTAATTTTAGCAGCTTTTGGCTGATTCTACCCAGTTCGCCAAGGGTATATTGGTTATGTAAACTCAAATCTGAATCCACATTAAAACTTATAGTTTTATCGAGATAATTATATGATTTTGGCTTTTGAAATTACCTGTTAGAAACATAATAACTTGTCTATATTTGGGTTGTGCAAACTAGTCATATCCTCGAAAATGCTAGGTATTTAAATGCTTCTAGTATTCAGCTGGCTTTCTTGCTGGCTCCTATTTTTACGGACAGAGTGGAGTGTAAATGCGGCACGAGTGGACCTAATTAACACGTCCATACATCAATCATCTGGCCAGCGAAGGAAGAAGAGTTCAGCGATGCGGATTATTGTGCGTAAATTACTCAGCTGGTTGTGAGTGTGTGTGTGCGTGTGGGAGTATGGGAGGGTAGGAGGAGGGGCACGTGACCTTTGACACCCAGCTTAAAGCCAGCTTGAAGTTTTCCGCCAACGTCATTGTCGTGGTCTGTCATGTTAAGTTTTCCGCTGCCCGAGAACTTGTTCCCATGCTAAACTGTCAGTTTGCATTTTGTTGCACGCTGCTAGGGGTGTGGTGGTTTTTCCGGGGGAACGGGCCTCAGATGGCTGGCCTAGGGGCGGTGAAATAAGAGGGGCATGGCACGATGTCGGCGTTGGGGTCAGCCTGAAGCTGCTGCTGCTGCGTCGCTTATAAATGACATGACATCAAAGCGTAACAAGCGGCACTAAATCTAAACGATGCATGCGTACACAGACAGTACTTGAGAAGTTCACACTGAAAGCATTTTGGTTTTAAATTAAATAAACTTAAAATATATTTTAGTTGCATGTATGAATATTCTATAATATGTAAACAGTAAGCATTTTAGTTTAAGAGTGTGAAAAAGCATTATATACATTTAGAAAATTGTCTAGTTAGGCTTCTGCTCCTTCATCGATGATTTTCCCCATAAAAATAATTTATCCTTAAACAAGTTCATTAAAAAAATTATTTGTTAAATTTTTTTCTGAGTGTACAACGCTCGCACAGGCACGACTGAACACTCGTAGACGGACAGCTGTCGAGCTGTTAAGTCTATGCCGAACAGAAAGGATGGTTCCTGCGCGTTTATGGGCCAAAAGGGGATGTGGTCAGGAGCCGATTTTGTGCGGCTGCTTTTGGTTTCAGTTTTAGTTCCTATTTTTTGCATTTAAAAGGTCGTCAAAGTCAACGGAAATACAATCAAATGTATCATTGCCAGTGACTTTTACTCGAACGAATAACAATAAAATTCTAAACAGGATGAATGTTTTTTTTTTCAAATTAATCAGTAAAAATAGTGGTTTACTTTAAAATATATGTATCGCTTTGGATTTATCAGAAATTCTCAAACTTACTAATTAAAAAACATATAATTGAATAAATATGTATAGAGTTCCTTTTTGAAGACTTAAAAATATTCTAACATCACAAAAACTGAAAATAAAATTCGGCTGTGTGTTTCACAGCTTTAAAGTTTTTCCTGTCCCACAAATATACATTAAAAAGATAAAATATATATGTATGAGAGCTGTTTGTCACGAAAAATTGAAATTTGAACGCCACAAAATCAAAGAAAATATTTATGCGAATAACCTTTTTGGCCGGTAAAAACATATAATTTCGTATGCATATTTATTTTGGCTATCATGCATAAATTTAATGCCACCAACTGCACAGGAAAAAAAATACCCTAAACTATAGTCATTTGTCAGGATCGCCTATATACTGAATTTGTGTATTTAATGTTTTATTTTTCACCAACTCGTTTTCAGGGAAGAGCTTTGTAAATAAATGTTGACCAGCCAGCCTGCCTGCAAAATTCCTTTACTGCGAGCTTAAAAAATAACAACAATGGAAAATATAAAAAAAGCAAGCGGAAAAGTGGAAAACAAATCCAATCTCTGACCAGGTTCAGTCAGTCAGCCAGTTTGTGAGTGCTGAAGAGAAATTCAAATATTGCTGAATAATGTTGAACTGAAAGTATTTTCGATATTATTCTATTTGTTTGTTGTTTCGTGTTACATTGTTTCACAAACACTCCGTTTTCTATTTTCCCACACGTATCGGCCTTCAAAGTGTTTTAGGATTTTATATCCCTCTATTCAATAGCTTCTCCTGTATTCTGTATTTTATTCATACATAACAAAAGACGTGAAAATTTCATAGATTTTGCAAAGTTATTCTAAAAAAAAAAGAACATTTTATCTGGGTGATTAATTAAAGCTACTTGGTTCCTTCCGATGAATACAATTCTTTAATATTTACCTTAAATATTGAAATAAATATATTAAAATTAAATAGATATGTAATAAAAATCAACAGAATCAAAAAGGACTCTCAACTTTGTTGCAGACTTGACTTTGGTAATTTAATATCTGCATTCCTTCAAGTGAAAGTTTTTGCGCCCACTTCCGGTTCAAGTTGTGAATTATAACACCATTGTGGAACAGATATATACGAATATAAGCATGATGTATATGTACTTGGGGGCTGCAAAGTTTTTCAACTGGGCAAAAAGTTGAGGCCGTGTTAAGCCAAACTAGTTTAGCCATGGGATTTTTGCACTTCTTGTAGCCAGGAAATGTTTACATATGCGCATAAAGATGCAGCTGTCCTGTTCCTTCACCCCCGTTCTCGGTCCTATGCTTTGGAGGCTACATCCTGCAGGATTCTCCAAGTTCCAAAGAAAACCTTCAAGTGTCGGAGGGCCGTGCGAAACTTTGTTTCATTTGTTATGCTCGTAAATTGTGGACACTGAGGCTAAGATAATCTCATTTGCGCTAAGTAGGCAGTTTCCCTCATATCAAGTATGTGCAAACAAACAAGGATAATTACACTTTTAAACATAACGCAAAAGTTGAGTATTATTCAACAAAAAAAAAACCAACTTAAAAGCAGTAACGACCCTTCTTAAATTATTTATAAGACTTTTTCCTATTAAACTTTTTAACTATTAAAAATTAAACATAATATTATAACTGATTTCAACTCCACGTATAATTATATAATATTCTAAAATGAGCCTCATTTCAAATATAAGCTGACCTTGTAAAAGGTTCAATGCCATGGCAATACAAAAATATTTCATGAAATACATTTCTCACTTTAAAGTTGACAAATTAGCCGTGACTATCTCACAAGTTGGTGTAATCAATCAACAATATTAAATTGTGGCTAACTAATGTGTTCATTTGATCAATTTATTTTGTCAGAAATAATTATTAGATGTTTTCATGCATGTTGGACACAAAGGTATAAAAATGGGGATGTTATAAATGCAGAGTTTAGAAAGCAGTTTCCGTTGAAAACAAGCGTTGGAAAAAATGAATTCAACTGTGTTGATATTTTTAATAATTGCAACTGCAGTAAATGTTCAAGCCTACAAAAGTGAGTGCATTTTTCAAGAAATCTCAAAACTAATTATCCATAAAAATGACTTATTAAATTTGAATAGAATACGGACGTGATTGCCGTGATATTTCATGTGCCCCGGGACAGAGATGTGTTATATCCAGAGAGCCGTGCACAGGATCAAAGCAGCAAGATGGTGATCAGTGCGGAGAGTATCCTACATGTGAGGGAAAGGATCAATATTCATCGAGCTTAGGTTGGCACTTAATTTTATTATTTGTTAAAAATTAATGAAGTACTAATTTTAAATTCTTAAAGACTCTGTGGACCGTGAAAAGCGTCAGGCAAATCAACAAGGATACGGAATGGGTGGAAGCGGAATGGGTAGGGGTAACGGAATGAATGGAGGTAATGGAAACGGTGGAAATGGAATGGGAGGGCCGAATGGAAGCGGAATGGGTGGAAATGGAAACGGCATGAATGGCAACGGAATGAATGGGATGGGTGGTCGTGGGGGAAATGGAATGGGAGGTAACGGCATGGGTGGCGGATACAACGGTGGAATGGGCGGTGGAAATGGAATGAATGGAATGGGTGGAAGGGGAGGAAATGGAAATGGTGGCAATGGAATGGGTGGCAATGGAATGGGGCCAGGTGGCAATGGAATGGGGCCAGGTGGCAATGGAATGGGTCCAGGTGGCAATGGAATGGGCCAAGGCGGAATGGGTGGTAGAGGAGGTAATGGAAATGGAATGGGTGGAAATGGTATGGGTCCAGGAGGAATGGGGGGCAATGGTATGGGAGGACGTGGTGGAAACGGAATGGGACCTGGCGGAATGGGTGGCAATGGAATGGGTGGTAATGGAATGGGACCCGGGGGCTATGGAATGGGACCAGGTGGAATGGGTGGTCGCGGTGGAAACGGAATGGGAGGACCAAATGGAATGGGCGGACCAAATGGCATGGGCGGACCAAATGGAATGGGTGGTCCAAATGGAATGGGAGGTCCTGGTAACTGGCAAGGCAACAATAATGGAAATGGTTCTGGTAACAATGGTAATTACCGCAATAGGGGCGGTAACTCCAATCAGAGCTATAGCTCTACTTCTGCAACAACAACAACGGATGGCTGGTGATAGTCAACGATCACAAAGAAAGAATGGCATAGACTAATGAGAAATATAATTAAATTAAATTGTTATAAATGTTTCACAAATAAATCGTGAGTAGAGCATTGAAAATATATTTATTATGTAATTCTTCCTAAATACTATTTCGTTAAATATTGACTTGGAAAATAATTAAAATCATAACAAATAACAATATATATAAATTACTGATTGCTATTATCATAATCTGTATAATTTGTGCCAAAAGATTAACATATTCATGCGTGCTTAAATAGACAATTAAGCAGACAAAATAGAAGTGGTGAATAGACGTTAAACTTCTTTCAGCTGCTGTATATTAACAAATCCAGTCACGCCATCGTGATGGAGCGGACAGCTGGCTTTCTAATAGATTGCCTTATCCTTTAATTGATTACAAATAAAAACAAAGAGAGGGAAAACGAGAGAACGGTATAGGAAGAGAGAGAGAGACCTAGAACGGGGACTAAGGACATTTTTCTGGTCTTTATCCTGGCTACGTGCTCGCTTCTGGCTTGCGTGCATTTCCATATTTGTTTAGGAGAAGTTTGTAAAAAAAAAGGGTGACCTGCGTGACCCTGACCTCTGACTCGATACACCCCCATTCCCGAATTCTAGCTCCCGATCCTGAATCCTGACCCACCCCAAGAATTCCATTATTTTTGGTTTTTTGTTTGACCAGGTGCACAAGAAAAAATCAACAAACTTCAAACAACATAAATCTTTATTAGCTGACAAGGGCGGGGAGTGCAATCAATTAAAAAGTGTCACTTGCTTGCCACACCAGCAACTTCATATTTGAAAATATAAAAAAAACGCCTTATATAATAAAATGACTCTGTTTGGTCCTTGAAAATTTCAGAGCCATTTCAAGTGGTAGTATTTTATATCTATATATAAGCTTAAAAAATCTATTATATTTGTAATCATTCCTATATTAGAAGGAAACTAAATTAGTCAAATTTCTAAAAAATATAAGGAAATATTTATTAGAAACCTAGAACAACACTGTGTAACCATGGCAAGAAATGTGGATATAATATTCCCATTTTAAGTTCCAAACTCGTATCATTAATTCAATAAACCGCTGCTAAATTGGCGCTTACTTGCTTTTACTATGATTGATGTCTCAATAAAGTCGCCATTGGAACCTCTTTCCTTAGCTCATACCTCATTTATTTAACCATCTAAGCTGCCGCCTGGCTTTTTCCTCACCAACCGATCCCATCGGCATTCAATTTTCAAGGCTCTGCTGTCATGGGTTAACGCCGTGGCCAGCACCAGGCAATCCATTTAGCCTTCGGGCAAGGATGTGTTCTGGTTGCCGGCGCTGGGCCATTTTATAATTTATCAAAATGAAAATTGATGCCGCAGCGAAGCAAGTGCAGCTCGTTTCCCATCTCTCTGGGAAATCCTCTGGGTTTTTCTTGCGTGCTGCACTTGCAGCCGGAGATGCGGTGCCCTAGGGAGGCAGATGCCGCATGCCACACGAAATGCCATCGCAAATAGCGAAAATGCTTTCGCAAATATTTAGCCGAAGTTTTTTAGCGACACGCGTTCAGGTCGAGGTCCACAGCCGGAAAGTATGCAGCAGCTTTAAGGTTGTGCTCCTTTTCCTTTGGCCTCGTGCTTGTCTGTCCAGCTTTTTGTCCAGTTTTCTCTCTGGTTTCTGTTGTTTCAATACCCAGTACACTTTCGGGTTAAGGGAGTAGTGGAAAACTCAGTTGTTATGTGATTTTGTTAAATGGGAAATTAAATATTTATTATATAAATAAATTATTTTCAATGGAAAGTTTATGGTATACTAAAGTAAATATTAAAATAATGTAAAATAGAAAATAACAAATATTACTATAATTATTTTAATTTCGATTTATTTCTCATTCTTTTTCCAAGTACTGTAATAGGTACCTTGTGATCCTTAGACTCAGCTACTGCTCAGAAATCGTCTTGCTATATATTTCTTTGGACAGTAGCATTTATGCCAGTTAAGTTGTTGGCCAGTTCGTGACTGCTGGCGGCCTTTATTTGCGCTTGCATTTTCATTTGTGAGTGTAAATAGCATTAAAAATAATTTTCCGGCTTAAAAACGCTCCGCACGAACAGTGGAGGAAGCGCAGGGAAGTGAAAGGACGAAGAGGGAATCGCTGACAGCCGGACGGGCTTATGCACTTAATGAAATGTACACGGCAATTGTTACGGAGACCGAGACGGATCCGGAGATGGAGATGGATCCGGAGATGGCCGAAGCCGGAGCCGGAGCCGGAGACTCCGACGGCGACAAAGATGCTGCGGCCATCAATTGGAGCCAACTTAAATTTCGTTTCGACCATCGGCTCTGGCACAAATGGCAAGTTGGCATTAAATGGCTTCACGGCATTCGCTGTGGGGTTAAGTTGGCTGCCAGCGGGTTAAGCCATCCGTGTTGTTTGTCCAATTTAAGTGTTTTTCGGTTTAAATGCATTTAAGAGCCTTTGGCAAAAGGATCAACAATTAAATGTCTGTGGCAAATGGAACGAATTCCAACAAAAGCGGATTTCGCAGTGGTAATGCTATTTAATATATTGTCAATATTAAATTATGTTGTGAGAGATGTGAACTAATTGCCATTTCTTAGACTTTTGTTTATGAATGTCTTTAATTTTCAGACTAATCTTATCTATTCAAGCTCACCTTTAATTCCAAAGTATTTGCAAATAAATCTAATTGAATCCATGCACTGATAACATCACCCCTATAAATATTCATGACATTTTGCCCAACCCCTTATTATTCTCCTATCCGGTTTTGTGTTGTTCTTTCATTTGAAATCGCCCTGGCCAAAGCTTAATAATAATAAAACTTCAAGCTCTGTCCGATTTTATGGCTAAGTTAAACATTTTGCATAATTATATCACATCGTTGTGCAGGTGTAATAGTCTGGGAATTATTTTAGAGGGCACACACACAATCAGATTCAAAATACAATTGAAATAACTGAGACATTAAATCAAAATGAATTTGTTACCGACAATGGCCGGGGCGATTGGCCGGAAGGAAAACTTCTCGGCTGCTTGGACTGTCAAAAGGAATTTTCAATTACGAGGCAAAATGCCGAAATAAGTTATTAGGCAAACTTTGGCCTCCTTGGCATCCATTGTATCTGTTTCTCTCGCCAATGGTAATTACAGTCCGGTCAGGGCGTAATTAAATATTCTGCAGCAAAATGAACTTGGACAGGCCGAGTGCCGATAAACTGAAGAGAAACTGAAGATGAACGAGAGCTAATCATATCAGCAGCTCTACAATTAGCCAGGCCAAAGGTTTGGGGTCTGCCCCGAATTAAGGAAGGAGCCAAGTTTGTAACAAAACATGGTTGAGCCAAAACATTATGGAAGGCATTTTAAGTGATGTTTTCATTAAAGTTATGTAAGCATTTTGAATGCTTATTTAAGATACTAAATAATTTTAATGAGAAATATCCATTTAATGAATTTGTAGGAAGTCGTGTCCTGATAATCTTGTAATAAGCAGGTACTAAGTATTAAACGATTTTATTGTATCCAACTAAGTAATTTTAAATTAACATTTCCATATGGAATAAACACAAGCGTCGTTGCGCTTTTAGGGCTTTCCCCTCTTCTTAGTCTGATCCTGAGAAACTCTCTTGCTGGTGCAAATGCGAGCAGTTGGTGCAACCTTGCCAAGGAACTGACTCTTTCTGCTCGTACGAACACTCGAATTAGGAACTTTGAGATGTTCACTATCCGATATGATAGTGGGAATCCTTTCTAAGCGAGTCAATGAGCCATATTCTGGTGTCTCTGTGCGCGAAGCGGTAATCTCGGCTTTTAATTTCTGGTAACAGGGATGTTTGGGATCGAGGCCCGGCTCTACTTCCGCTGGTTCATCTACTGAGCTCTCCGATATAAAAGAACTGCTCACCAGATTTCCACTAGCTTCACCGAACGATGGACACACTTCCGCGCAGGTTTCCCCTTGGACACTAATTCTTTCGCTGGAAATACTCACATCGGAGCTGTTATAGTCAAATTCAGCGGCAATTAGACGTCGAGCCAGGGGCACGGAAAAGAACTCCTTGTAGTGGAGTTTGCGACGGCGTGCAAACTCAATCCGTCGCACTGTATCTTCCACCGACTCGGGAAAGTCCTCCTCCTCCGACGAATCATCGGAGTCGTCATCGAACCCGAATGCTGGCATTTGCGACCTCGACATGACACGTAGCTTATCCGCCAAGGCATTCATGTCAAGCTCCTCGGGAATAGCATCTTCGAAGACGAACGGAGTCTTCGGCTCGTCGATAATCATGTGGCCATAGTCCTTTCCAACGGGGTGAAATGTGGCCAGAATGTTCACCTCGTCGAACTTGGCCTGTCTAATACTCAAATTTGTTTGATTTTGTGGACCCGCCTTTAAAATGCCTTTCACTGTATTGTTATCCATAGTGTGGTGGCCTAGAAATAGAAAATACATTTTATTTTTCCGGTTAAGGAATTGTTTTATTAATAAACTTACTAAGTAAAGCTATGTGTGAATAAGTGTAACTAATTTGTGATGTACAATTCAACTGGTTCAATACATTTCCATTAGGCGAGGAGGTTTAACTCACGGACTACTATTTAGACAAAAAGTACATAATATTTGAAATATATTTACACTTTCCCAAGTAGGTGGCAAGCGTCATCTATTAGTTTTTATAGATTTTGTTTTAAAAAGAAAATTACTTACATAAATATAATGAAAAGGTTATTTTTTCCCAAGTAGGTGGCAAGCGTCATCTATTAGTTTTTATAGATTTTGTTTTAAAAAGAAAATTACTTACATAAATATAATGAAAAGGTTTTATTTTATTTATTTATTATGTTTCGCGTATAGTTTCTGTAGCAATAATGGTATTTTTCAACAATTTCCTCTAAAGTAATACAAAGATGAATATGGCAAGATATAATCGGCTGGAGTCAGAAATGTCTCCTTCACTGTGTTGCAAATATCAATAAAACAGGATATTCATTAATTTGCAATTTTGTTCCGAATAATGAATGTACTTTTTAGCCTTTATATTGTCACCAATTAGAAGAAATCAATAGCTCTCCCTTTGTCCCCAAAAAATATCGTCAATTCAATCAGGGATAATAACAAATCCACAAGTAGACGGCAGACAGAATCACTTTCACAAGTTATCAAGTAGCAATCCCTGAATAATCCTGGCTTCTAATACCGTTGGCATTGTTGTTATTGGGTTGAGGATGTCAGGTACTCGATGTAGTGCTCTATAGCTTTTTATGTATGTATGTGTACTGGGTACTCAATGCTTCATACTCCACGAGAGAGCCCAGTGTGCAATCGCAGCCATCAGACCACAAAGTAAACTCATTTTGACGTGTTCCGGACTGACGGTCGACGGAAAGGGGGGTGTGGAAAATGCAGAGAGAATTGGAAGTCAGACGAGTCAGAGCAACGCTTCATTATTGATGCTTCATACTGTAGTTTTTGTTATTGATGTAAACATATTCATCACAAACATGCTACCTCCGATATGAGATGGAAAGAGAGTGCAGTAAGCGGGGCAACGGAGTGGAGACAGGAAAAATAGGGGAAGCGGAGCAGTCGGTAATCGAATGGTGATGAGGGGGCGGACCAACCAATACAGTTGTGGCAGTTGCAGTTGGTTCTGTGGCAGCTGCCACTTCAAAACACTTCACTGCACACCATTTTTCCCCCGATTTCCTCTGCCCAGGGAATATGGGGAGGAAAATGCGATTGGGAGGGAGGTAGAAGGGGCTCCCATACTGCAGCCGTCGGCAAAGGGATCAGAGGGCACTGTATTGGGAATTGATTGCTGCACATTATTTCACAATTTTGCCAGCAAATAAACAAGCCCTTTTCCAGTAGCCCATTCCGACTTGAGCCCATCCACTAAGAAAAATAATAGGTATGCATGGAAATATACATAAAGAATAATATTAATGATTTAATATATATACGGGGTGCCTTAGAAAACACGTAGGTTTTTATAGCCCCTAAAAAGATGTCTAAAAATAAGGTATTAGTTCAGATTTAGTACCTCACAATTTTTATTGCATAATTTCGGACACTTTTTTTAAGATTTAGAAGCCTTTGAGGATTTATAGAGCACCCAGGATAAATATTAAATATATAAATATGATTCAAAATTCTGCCACAATAATTTATATAAATACGAAAATTCACTGCAAAAGACAACAACAGAAAAGTAATATTGAATAGATATAGTTTGCAATGAAGAAGAGAATATAAGTTACAAGTTCGATTGTCAGAAATCAAGATATACTAATATATAATATAATAATATAATAATTTTATTACTCAAATTACAAGTAATATATAATATTAGTATTGCAATAGCAATACCTACAGCGGATTTATTAATACCGGTTACAAAATATTTACTGATTTTATATCTCAAAATGTATTCTTTAAGCTAAAAAGAGTAGCCTTTATACGATTTCTCGCACTGTACAATGTCATTCACATGAAGCTGCTTATAAGCTCAGTGAATGCGACAAAACAGCACCATAAAAGTGACGATGACGAGGAGATGTGCCCTGCGATGTTCTCTTCTTGTTTCGCCAGTTGATGATGATGTTCCGATGTTGGCGATGATCACAACGGGAATATAGGCGATGCCAGCAAACAGTCAACAACTGTTTTTCGTGTGCCTGGGCCAGAGTTTGAGTTGCCAGCCATGTTTGATTGCCTCTTCTCTCTCTCTCTTTACCGGAGACGCGATGCGATGTTGATGGGGCTAGGAAATTTTTCCTTCGATTTACGGAATTGCAGTTGGCCCGAATGCATTTCTTATGTGGGCCCCTTCCCCCCATCAGTGGCAACAATGTGCAATGGATGCGGAGCACTGGCATGATGTGTGCCTTGCGTATCGGTAGCTGTGCATCTGTTACTGTATCTGTATCTGGATCTGGATCCGTGCAAGTGCTACGTGGCACATGCTACATACATATGTGCATAAGTAACGGCGGCGAGGTGCGAGAACTGAAAACGGAGGGAAAAATGAGGAAAAACAGGCTTCCTTCCACATATCAACAGGATTTTATAGCAAAATCATAAATATTCCTCGATTCCTTCGGCTTTCGGCTTGCGTCTTCCGCTTCGCAATGGAACATCCGTTTCCGCAACAAGATGCATCGGATAGCCCACCTCAATTTTTGCAAAAAAAAGAAATAAGCAGCCGGTCCTGAAGGATACAGTGAACTGGGAAAAAGTAGGCAAATTTTTATGATCATTAATAATTAAATTATCTTATATGTATATATCTTTCTAAGGCAAAAAAAAAAAAATATATTTAAGGCTCGTTAACCTCGAAGTGTAGCTAATATTATGACTTCATTTAAATTGCTTTAATTATTATTATTTGCTTGTAATATTACCTTGTGAGTTCTTTTAAAAATTGCAATTTTGCTCTTGATTTCCTGTCTGCATTAAAGCCAGATCTTTTGAGTGTCCACTTGACGAGATCTTTTACTGTATTGCAATTGGAATGGCAAACGGTTATGCATATTTATTAAAAACTGTCTGCTGCGATTAAAAGCCAATCAGACCAATTGCAAATTCCTTTTATTGGCCTACCGTCCTCTGCCAGCTCCATCATCTCAGCTTCCTCCACTGCCGCTCCCTGTGACCAGCCAGTAGTTTATAAATATTTAAAATTTAATTTTTGCATTTCCACACACACACACACTCCTTATCTCCACACTCCCTGTTTGCTTGATGTTGGTTTTGCAATTGGGGTTTTTATACCCGGCAAATGCGAGTTTTAAAAGGGTATATGTAATATGCATAGAGCTTTATTTAAACAAAAATATTACCACAATAGTAGTGATTAAATAAAATTATAATATATAATTTACAGTCTTCCATATACTTTTATTTCTTAAATTTATAGAGTTAAATATATAATAAGCAGATCTAAAAATGTTTACTTACAATTGTGTAAGCTGTAAGTTATAAATGTGAGCATTTTACAGTCAAGTATCTTTGTATAAGGTATCAGAGGTTCAGGGAAAATAGTTTCACCATTTTTACTCCCTCTCTGAACGTTTCCCAGGAAGATTAAAATGAGTGCTCCTGCATCGAGTCCTCCTACTTTCTGCCTTTGCCTGCGATGCAGTCGAAGCGTGAAGCGTTCCAAAAGGCAAACACGTTGAGCGCAAATGTTCCGCGTTTCCTTTTTGGTTTTCCACAGCCGCCCACTGCACCACCCTCTATTTTCCTACTATTTTCCACGCTCAGCCCAGCGAAATTCGCAGCCAAAACCAAACCAATACCTGGGATCACCTGGAATCCCTTTCGTGTGTGTGTGTTGGCAGTTAGGTAGCGCTTGACAGCTTGGCAAACAGTTAAATAAAGTTGGCATCTCTCTACCAATATCCCACCCCTTGCCGATTGTGTGAGTGTGTGTCATCCTGATTATTATACACTACACGTGGGCGAGGGTGTTCACCATTTGGCTACGAAGTTTGTTTGGAATTCAATTTGACTTCAATAGAGAGGGGCCAAAGTTCTGTATGGCTAAACTCTTCATTGACATAAATGGCTTTCTTTCTTCTAGGAAAACTATGAAACAGAAAGGAATCAGCGAAGTCCCCTTAAATATGAAATTACTTAAGCCAAGAGTAAGGGAAAAATACTTTCGAATTTATTAATAAATAACAAATACAGAAACTTAAATTGTAATTAAATACTTTTAAATGAAGAGAAGAAGGTGATTTCATGAAACTTAAAATTAATATTAACAAGCTTTGGGTGAAAATATAAATATTTCTTATCCAAAAATAAAATCACTCCTTTTTTTCTTTATAAATTAAAGGGTTTACCCTCATAACTTGCTAAAAACTTTTACTATTTTCGTATAACATGAAAGTATTTACCTCTTCTCCGCTAATTTAATTAGGTTTTCGCCAAATTTGACAAGTTTTCCACTTGTCGTTGTTGTTGCTGTTGTTTTTGACATGCTTACCACTTGAAGCTAAACTGAAATTCAATTAATTTGGTGTAAACAACAGCAAAGCAACTGACAGAGTTTGACGATCAAATGCTCAATGAGCTATGGCACAAAAAGTAATTGAATTAGCTGGAAAAAATAGTCTAGGTTACAGAACGAACTCATGTAGAGAAGGAGAAGGTTTTAAGGTACTTGTTTGGGGCAATTAATTCTTACATTTAACATTATGAGACAAAAAAACTCTGTCATAAATACCATTCCCAGATAATTGTTACTTTACCTATATGTACCCTTTATATATCCTCAGCTTTCATAATTCGGTAATATGTCATCACACATTCATGGCGCAGAGCTCCTTCTGCAAATGACCAACGAACTTAATTATTAGCGCCTTCTAGTGAGAACTACAATTTCAGGACAAAGACACAATGGGACAGCTAATGAATATGAATTACACGAGATGTGTGTGTGTTGTCCAAGGGCTGCGGCAAGAGCAGCTACAAACAAACAACAAGCCGAACAAGACAACTGCAAACAAACATTGAGCTGATTGTGCCACAAGCTGAGCGGCAAGGAGACGGGCTGGGACTTACACACTTAGGCGAGGCAGGCAGGCAAACTTATGCGACAAAGTTTCACCTACCAGAGAGTCTGCTGTCTTTTCATATAAACTTGTTGGTAGTTACTGCGACTTACTCTACTGTTTTTTTTTTTCACCATCTCACACTTTCGCGCATTGTCCTCGGGCCAAAAACAAACTTTACGGGCCAAAACTCACATAAATTACACGCGCACAAGCAGAAGTCACCAAATGTGAAATGCAGTAAAAGCGAAAAAAAATTGAATACGCACAGACAGAAAGTAAAACCTAAATTGCAGGCCAAACTGCAATAAAAAATACACTACAAATATACCATTCTTATAATATAGTTGTATAAAGTTCTTAATTATTATAAATGAAAAGTCAAATTTTTATAAATATAAATATGTAATTTCAAATACCAATTTTAATATTTTCTGGTCCTTTTTCTATATTCTAAAAATATATTTTATTATAAGACTTAGAAATTAATGTTATAATTTTCTATTAATGATTAAACGTTATGGTTTTCTCTTAATTTATTTAGGAATCTTAAATTCTACTATCAGATATTATTATTAACCAAGAACTTTCTCTCTAAATCAACTCGTTAAGTACTAATGTATTTTATTTAATTATTTCTCTGCCCTTTAAATTTAACACGTTGTAGTTTTCTTACTTCCTCAAACAACGAAAATTAAGTAAACATTATTATTTTTATAAATTTAACCTTATATTCATCATATAAACTCTTTTCGTTCCTTTAAAAAAGAGCATATCAAAAACAAAAACAAACCGAAAATAAAGGCGGCCCCTCAGGGTTGAGTCATCGTCATCAGCCAAGGTCCAGGCGAACTTTCCGCGAAAGGAAATTCAACCAATTTGTTGGCGCTGCACTTCTCCCCTCCCAACACCTCCTTTTCTACCCAACCCCTTTTGGCCACCGCGGCCTTCAAAACTGACAGTCGCCGTGGGCGCTGAAAAAAAATGAATAGAAAAGACAAGGGCAGAAAAAAGCGAAACAAAACACGAACAAACGAAAGGCGAATCATCACGCAAAAAAAAATAAACATTAACTATGATTTATGACTCAGTGGCGCACGCAGAGGTTCTCCTTTTCTGGACATATTTTTTCGTCTAGTCCCTTTTAGTGAAACTCTTGCAATGTTTGCCAATTAAATTATTAATAATATTTTGCTATAGTTGAGCTTTGATATTACTTCTGAGCGACTATGAAAAAAGTACACAGTTTTGATTATTTATTATTCTAAAAATCTCAGTTAATTGATTTTAAGATCTGTAATTGTATAAAACTAGAATTATTTTGTAACCCTGCTTTAGTTTTACATTAACAAAAAATTACTTGAACTCTAGGCAAGTTCTAAATTTCGTTTTAAATACTAACAAAAGTAAACTTCCCTCAAGCTATATAGTTTTTACAAATTCAACAATTTAAGAAAATAGTTAAGATATCTTCTATTGACAGCATTACCCCTCAGCGTTTTAAAATTTCAGACTTATTCTTTTCATTATTCGAGTCAATACTTTCTTCCATGGCTAAAAGCTTTTATAGACCACCATTACGACTCAACTTGACCACTAACTCTTGACCATTGAAATTAAAATCGACAAGATGATTGCAATTGGCCAAAATGAGTGAACATGCAGCTGCCTTCGATGCTCATCTCGAATGCCTATTTGTTGGCCAGCGTAATGAAGACTGTGAATGGAATGGAGGCTGAAACGAAAGGGGAATGCAACTGAGAAGGGGGCTCCAAAGATAGGGGCTCGGTTCTGGCGAAAATGAAAAATCATGCAAATGAGTTTAGGGCCAAAATGTCTGGCGGCCCAAGAGCAAACAAAACGAGATGGAGCGTTGGGTTGGATGTTGGCCTGTTGAGATGCATTCTGCATATTCAGCTTTGCTCTTCTATGCCATCCCTGCTGTTCCCACCAACCTCGTTCCTATTACTAAAAGTTCTCAAAATAATGGTCACGGAATGAACACAAATCAAGCCAAATCACTCCTGGAATAGCAGATAGTTTGGCGACGTGGGATACCCCTTAAACTACTGTATAGTAAAATATACTGGTAAATAAGTAGTAGTAGTAAATAATTTAATAAAAATATAAATTAAAAATACCTCAAGCTACGGTTTTCCCAAGGTAATTAAAAAATTTTATTACCTCAAGAGAGAAAAATATTCTTATGGATATGAAAAATATTATAAAGGCATTGGAAAACGTAACAGCCCGGATCTGTAAATGTTGAATGAAATACGCTGCATCTGGCCGCGGAAATGCAATTTACTTTCCCCCGCCACAGACAAACGCGAATATTGAGGAAAACTGTTGGATATCTGACGAACTATCTCCGGCCAGTTTTCGGACTGAAGCCTTTGCTGCAGATGCCTGCACTTCAACAGTTTTTTGGTAGCCAAACAGAAGCCCCGAGCAGACACTCCCTCCACCATTTTCCCACCCGTTCTGCAGGGAAAGTTCAACAGAAGGCTGGCCACAACAATTGTAATTAAAGCGAACCCTTACCGCAATAGACAAATATCTTAGATAAATACAACTGAATTAAGAAGCGGTTTTATTAATATTACATTTGGTACTTAATTAAAATGCAATAAAACCGACATTGGGAATTTTTATAATGGTCTATCAAGAAGCTCACACTTTTATCAGTATCACTATATAATTTTGGTTAATTATTTTAAATAATAGCATTACATTTTTGGCAACATTTATAGCTGTTGCACGCAGATTAATATTAAAATATATGTAATATTGTTAATAATATGATATAATTTATAATACTTATTTATTATAATCGTCATTGTATATTACATTGCATCAAATTCCTGTCCAGCTACTTACTATATTTTCCTTTAGTCTCATTTTAAACTTATTATTACATTTTGGACTATTTTTGTTGTGTGAAAATCTTCGACTGGGTAGAAAATGAAGTCCCCGAACCCAATCCAGATTTCCACTTCCACATCCTACAGTTCCTGTAGCCCTGACTAACCTTATGGAATGACCGACCAGGGAGCTGCCATAATACAATTTATACGACAACACTTTAGTGCAAAGTTTATGCGCAGTGTTTACAACGTGCCATAAAAGCCGGACAATGCGTGGACCAAAAGGAGGTGCTGAACGAGAACTGGATGAGGGGTGAAAAGGTGAGGATTTGGTGGTAAGGGGTGAGGTGAGTGGGGTGCGTAACAAGTGCAGTTCATATAAGTAGGACGAACCGGGGATCAGAGTTCATTGCCATCTACACTAACATTCAAATATTACCTAACCGCTTTAATGAAAAGACTATTGAACTCTTACGACACTGAGGTGGTAGTCAAACTAGACATATTTTCTCTAAATTATGTAGCTTATTTTAGAAATAATACTTAAATTAGATTGTTATCTTTAACTATATAGATACTAGATAAAGATGTGATACATTTTTGTTACGATTCAAACTTGTTCTGACCGATTTAATGTTAATTGTGTGCTGTCTAGTTTACTTTATTTTCTAAGTGTATTTATTCTCCCTCTCTATCCTACAACCTCGACCCTATCCTTGCCGCAGCTATATCTCCATCTCTTTCGCCACTGATGCCCTCTTGTTTGTCGCCTGAAATTGGCAGCTACTAAAAACGAAGTAATAAACTAACTCCAACACACAGACTCCCAGGATTTTTGCGGCTAAATACGGTTATGGCTTATGGGTTATAGCCCACCCCAAAATATAACAAATATGGGGATTTTACAGGGACACCCCTCTCTAAACCTCCCTCCGTCGCGTCGCTTTTAATGCCCCTGACAAGTGTGTGCTGTCATTGTCGGTGCGGTGTGTGAGCGGGATTAAACTTTGTCTGGGGATTATTTAAACTCATATAGTCCGAAATGAAATAAACTGAACAGAACTGATTTCCAGTCTAGCCGAAAGTTAGACAGGCCATAAAATGTAAACAAAAGTTCGTGAAAGGATCAGCTGGAGGTAATTTGGGGGTCGTTCAATCTGTTTGGGTGAGGATTTATTAAGCGGGCAAAGTGTGTTTTTCATTTATAATTTATCAGGTCTGCTAGTGGTAGCAGATTTTCGTATCTGGCTTACATATTTTACATAGGGTACAAAAACAATTCAAATTAAATTATAAACACAGAATTATTATACAAATGTTATTCTTACATGTAAGTACACTTGGCAAAGAATAATTCTTAATTTATGTTATGAGAATAGAATGTACTTAGTCTATGGAGTTTCCAGGATAAAATTTTATTTCGATGCTATATCTGAAAGACATAAGGTCAACGTCATGAAGCCTATTATTTTTAATTTCTTCTAATTGGTATTTTTTCGAATATCTTCAATTCAATTTTGTATAAATGTGGTTCCTTTAGCCACTGAAACATTGGTGAAGGCACCAGAAATAAATTAAGCTGAAAACAAAAACTTTAGTCTGGTTTGGTTAATGACTTCTTTTAAGATTACATTTATGTTGAGGGATTGTGCTCGAAAGATATGAAAAGGTGCCCTCCTCCCGTTGCACGATGCTGCTCATGGCCTTATTGGGAGATAAAGACTTAATCAAATTTAATATTTCCAAATAATATTGGTCAAGCACTGCTGTGGCATAAAAATTAATAAATAAAAATATTTGTCCATTCGGGTTTTTCCCACTATTTTGAAATCCCTAAAACACTTTCAAGATTTCTCTCTCATCTTAAATAAAGAATTTATATAGCCAAATACGTTTTTTAATCGTTGCCTGGTAAATAGCAACTACAAGTATATCCCCAATGTAGTAGTCAACCTACATCAGTGGCGTGGCACCAGTTGCATGTAAAGTCCAGTCCTTGGTGTCAGGCTGAAGCCACTGGCCTCTTCCCACAAATCCTTGAGAGTCCTCGGAGAGGGCTCGATCCTAAAGTTCAGCAACAGGTGGTACAACCTACCCTTTCCCTGCATCTGAGCGTATCGACTAGCTGTGTGGGGATTAAAGTCAGAGATGTATTTCGAGATCGTAATTGAGAGCTACGCACCTATGCAGCTGCGAGGTCCAACGCCAAAGGGCATATAGGTATATGGCACAATATCCTCTTTTCTTTCCTTACTGAATCGCTCCGGATCAAATTTTCTGGGCTCAGGAAAGTATCGATCGTCCCCATGGAGGCCAGCTATGGGAATACTGACCCGATCGCCCACCTTGAAGTCAAAGACCCTATCGCCGTTCTCGTCGGTGAGAGTGTAATCCTTGGAGCAAACGCGATCTGTCGAGGCAGATAGTGTCCACTTGCGCAGTATCTCCGAGATTACCATGTCCATGTAAGTCATTTCCTGCAAGGTGTCGTATGTAAGGCATCCGCCCTTAAGACTCTTATGGGTCTCCTGGATCTCCTCATAGAGACGCTGTTGGATGTCGGGACTCTGCTGTAGCTCGTAGGCTGCCAGGCTGATCAGGCTGGAGTTGTTGTCGAAAGCGGCGAAGAAAAAGATGAAGCACTGGGCCACAATCTCATCATCCGACCAGTTGTCCGAGGCCTCCCTCTTCGCCTCCATTAGCAGCTGGATCATGTCGTGTCGGATGATGTTCTGCTGCTCGCGCACCTTCATGGCCTCTACGACCAGTCTCACAAAGTAGTCCACTGTCTTTCCGTTGAAAATTGACATTTTAAATAGCTTGAGAAGAGAAGATTGAAAGGGAAATGGTATTAAATATCAGGGCTGCGATATATGCCTTGACTTACAGAGAATATCCTGGGCAGAAGGGAGGACATGGCGAATCTGAAGGCCTGAGCTCCTTGGGGAGCTATCAGCGATTGACCGATGGAAAAGAACTCGTTCTTGGGATCCTTAAACGAATTCACCTTCAGGCCGAATGCGGAGGTGGCGATCACATCGCTGGATAGCTTGTTGAACAACTCCTTTGTGTCCACCTCGAAATCCCCATCGACGGAGGTGCTGCTCAGGTGCTGCAAACACTCCGCAAAACAATCGTTCATCAGGGCAAACATGTTCCGCATTTTTGCCGCCGTAAAGACCGGAGTTAGGGTATTTCTCATCCGTTTCCAGCGCTGATCCCTCATCACACTGATCATGTCGTTAACCAATCGCTCGTTGGTGCTGATGAGGAGCTCATGGTTGGGAAAGTGATCGAAGTCCTTTACGCACACTTTCTTGATCAGTTCGGGATCGTTGACCTGCACCATAGGCGTGCGGAGATTGAAGAAGCCAACGACTTTGCTAGAGTTTCAAAGCATTATTTATAATATTTATACATCCATTAACTGATTAACTTACTGCTGACGATTACGTTGGTAGAACTCGGTGTGCTGCTTGTGCATTGACATTCGCTGGAGGGCAGCGGCGGCCGTATTTCCGAAAAATGGAGTCGGTTTTTCATAGGGCAGGTTACGTACCTCGAAGGTTTTAAAGGTAGCAATGGACCATTTGTAGGCGAGCAGAGCCAGTCCCACTAGGGCCAGACATATTTCAAGCCAAGCCATTTCACATTAAGGCAGGTCGCTACAATCAGAGGTACATTTTTGGTAGAAACTGATTCTGAGTACGAAATGGCACGGCAATTTATACCCGGCGTAATCGCACTCAAGTGTGTATATCAATCGTAATCGAAGAGAGGGAGAGATATGGCTTTTCACGTGTTTGTGCCTTTCATCGGCTTGTTTATACGAACGGTATCGATATTTTTATATATATTGGATTTTATCGGCTCTCTCGCTGTTCTTCTTTATTCAGGTGCGGATCTATTAAAATGTTGCTTATGGGATTTCAAACAATTATTTTATTAATTTAAAATAGGGTCTTTACTTTTAAATATTTTTTAAGACTGTATTCCGAAAATGATAAGGAATAACAAAAAATATTTATATATCGATAATGTATCCATATCCAAGCTTTCTTTGTATAATATCATTTAAAGATGTTAAATGAAGTTAAAATGTTTTGAAGATGTTTTTTAATAAAATAAGTAAAATAGAATATTCTGTCAATCAAATCGATATTTCCAAATTTAGATATATTTTTAGATATTTTAAATTATTTCTTTATGACATTAAACTGTATCGATTCTTCTATTAATATCGTCATTAGTAGGAAATACATTTTCCTTTTAATTTATTCAAAATTTAACCTATTTAACCTAATTTAATCGTACTGAGTACCTGTGAATCCGCTCCTGAAATGCTTTTAGAGATTCTTAAAAAGTAGCGTGAGGCTTTATTTGCTCTCTTTTATTCGCTCACTCTCTGTTGCTTGAATTTCATAATATTGCTAAAAAGATCTCAACTTGTTGAGCAAATCTATAGCTGTTTTTCTCGCCCATTCACTCAGATAATTTCATAGTATTTTGAAAATTGACTCAATTTCGTATGAAAAGCTATCTGTAAAAGCTTTTTTACATTACGAATGATATGTAGCCCTATAATTAAGCTATAAGTATTTAAGGAGCTTAAATTTATAATAAATTCATCATAAACTGTATTTTATTTATATTATATTAATGTAAAGTATTTAAATAAGAAAAATAAATACAGAAAATAAGGAAAAGTGCACTGAACTATAGCTGGAAACAGATAAAGTTCTCAGCGGTTCCACCGCACCCTTAAAATTAAAACAAAAATACCCGCCAGATCTGGTCTTTGGATAAGAATATCAATTTATGTTGATAGATGAGTGGTTTCCACTCCACCTCCACTCTTTTCCACCCACCCAGAAGCCAAACTAATTGAGATGGCAAACGCCAAACACATCGTTCCATCAGTCAGTCAGTCAGTGCAGCCAGTTAGAAATTGCTTTTCTGCTTTCCCGCTTTTCTGCTTTTCCCATTTCTTGTTTTCCTGCTGTGTACTCCTGACTTTTCTTGTGCTTGCTTCGTTTCGGTTCCATTTTTCGGTCGCTGTTTTTCCCATTTCTCCGGTTAGTGGCTGTCCTGAAAAGTTCCTCAACGGAAACGGACTGGCCGGGGGAAAATTGGGGGAGTGGCAGACTCATCGCGAGTGACTCGATTTCCACTTGAGTAAACATTAACGTGCCGGACGCTCCATTGAAATTCAAGCGAGCAATTCATTTCCACTTAATTTTCAACGCTCTTTTTCCAACAAAAAAAATGTTTCGCTCCTTTTTTGCCGCTCATTCTTTTGGTTTTGAGCGGCTGCCTGATTTTTGTCATTTCCCTTTTGGCCTCCGTTGAATTTTCAGTTATTTTCATTCTTTCCTTTTTTGCGGTGGGAAAGTTTTTCCTGCTCTCCTTTTTTATTTTATTTGAGCGAAATGTGTCGCAAATTAGTCTGAAGTGTCTCTCTCCAAAGGCAAATTTATGAAAACTTTGAGGGGGGAGATCGTGTAATTTGTGGCACTTTGAGTGGCCAAATTGAAATCAATTAAGTGCGGTCCGGCACGTGTCCGTTTTTAGATTTGATTAGCTTCCGTTTCGCTTACGGTTTCGATTAAAATTGATGGCCATCAAAGGGAAAACTTGTTTGCCACATTGGCCGGAGCGAGCTACATAAATTTCCCAGCCACAATTAAGAACGATCGGAGGGGGGCTCGGAATGAATCGATTCGCTTTGTTTGGCCAAGCGATTACACGACACCCAAAACATCGACTCTAAATAGTAGATGAATATCATCTGCCGGATACATTTTCCCCATTCAAAATAGCCATTTTCGCTTTTGTTGATTTTCCCGCAATTGTGAGGCGACAAACAGCTAATTTGATTTCTTCTTCAACGGCGGCCTCGGGCGCTTTTTCTCCTTTGGTTTAATTGTCACCTGGCCGGGAAAATTGATTAAGTGGAAGCTGTAAGTGAGTCCGGTAACCCGAAGTTGCCGCAGGACCTTTTCGGGTTTCGGCTTGATTAAATTTCCAAAATTGGGTAAAATTAACAAATCATCTGAGTGCCTCCTCGGGGGCAGTGCTTAAATGTTTATTTAGATTTATGGACCGAATGGGGAGTATTGATTTACTAAGTGTTATACAAATTAATCATATTCGAATTGGTTCCAAAATTTATTCAAATGTGCAAACATAAATGTACATTTTCCTTGGTAAATCGTCCTCATTTTCACTCTACTAAAGCTGCTCTTCTTAGCTAATGATATTTCCATTAAATCTTATTATTTTTGAGGCTAACAAAATTGAGAGAATTTGCACATAATATTTCGGAGTAACTTTTGACCGGCAAAGAGAAAATGAAAAGGGGCAAAACCATTCCCAAAAGCAGCCGGCACTTTAGAAATGTTGCGAATGGGCTCGAAAAACTTTTGATTTACTGTAGGTAAATGTTATTGTTGCTTGCCACAGCTGCCACTGAAGTTCTGCCGATGGTGCCTTTGCTGTTGTTATTTAGGAAAAGTTTTCACAGCAAGTTGAGTTAATTTGTATCCACAACTCAATTGCGAAAGTTTAACCGAGCAAAAGATTTATAAAGTTTATATGCAATAACAAGTCAAAAAAGGCTCCTGCACTCTCTCCGTGGCAGTGGGAAAAGCCATGCAATGGCTGCAGCAACGGAAAATACATACCAGTGCGAGGGAAAAACAATAAACAAAGATGACTGGCAGCCTGGCTGATTCGAGGGCAATAAGTTGGCCAAAGAACCGAGGAAACATATCGGAACAAGCCGAAGAAAGTGCAAAGAAATTATAGGGAATGTGATGGTTTAATAAGTACTTGTCATTGGTGATAGTTCGAGGAAAAGTACAAATCATTAAAAGCAATAAATAACAACTTAATGAGGCTTACTAAAAGCCACTCCTAGCCATTTATTTATTTAGTACTAGATAAGACATGTTATATTATAATAAGTTATAAAAAAAAAAAATTTTTAGATAGCTATAATATTACTCAATAAAAGTATCCTATAGTTCCCACTAATATACCCCAAATAATGAGCAGCAGGAGACCTTAGGAGGCCAATAAGAGCAGTAAGCAGAGAATGGCCAGCTGCGGGCAGTTGCAATCAGCTTTTGATAAGCACCAAATGGCCAGTCAAATGATAACGATTCTGCTGCTGCTGCTCATTCGGAATTCAGGGAGAATCGATGCTCCATAGAGGGGTCGAGGACTCCCCTTCCCCCATATTTGAGGCGGAAAAGGAGCAGTTCGCGCAGCACTCTCGGAGCCAAGGCAAAACGAGAAAACCGGCAAAATTAGTTTGGCCTGGGGCTAAGAAGTCAATTTTCATAACAATTTCCGACTCTCATAATGAAGCTTCAGTTTTGGTTTCGATTTTACTAGCCACCGAATGCAAGAGATTGCTCGCTCATCGTCAAAGGAGTTTCGTTTCCTGTTTGAGTACAGCCAATGGAAGAAAAGGGATTATGAGCCAACAGTAAAGGCGAAATAAATAAAAAATAAAATATACAGATGTAGGATATGAATAATTTATTAAAAAACAATATAAAAAATTTAGGTTTAGTCGTGGAAACAATTAGAAAACTTTCTCTTGTATCCCGATGGCATTCAATGCAGCTTAGTTTCCCCACGTAAAGTGAAATTATCATGTATTTTCAATGTGCCCCTGTGATATATAGTTTTTTGTTCCGTTCCTCATTTGTTCGCGCATTATTCAAATGCAGAGGGCGTGGCACTGAGCTCCCCTTGATTTACCGTGCACCTGCGACTACTGTCGCAAGGTTTTCCCCGCTAGTTTTTCACTATTTACACACTTTTTTTTTTGTTTGTTGCGCTGCCATTATAAAATATGCATTTGCAGCATTATTAAAAATGAAAGGCACATTGTTAGTGTCTCTCCTTATTGTGTATGAGTGTGTGTGTGTGTGTGTGTATATGTGGGTGGCATTGAAAATGGTGGAGAAAAGTTTGCCGCTGCAGTTTCGCTGGCGGCGTAAGGGGCGTATGGGTAATGTCAGCTCTGCATATGCATAAAAGATTTGGGAGTCCGCTTTCGAAATTGTTAGCGCTGCTGCCAGTGTTGCATAATTCCGCATAAATTCCGTTGACATTTTTTAATCTATGTTGAAAGTTTTGCACACAGAGCCAGCAAACACACAAGTCAGGATATACACATACATATATATGCATATATATGTAGTATATTTGAGAATTTGCATAAATCCCAATTGCATTGCACTTTTGCCTTCTTCCGTGTCTCAATGGCCAAATAAAATATCTTCGCTTTCTCCGCTCGGCTCTTAAGATGCTCAGCTGGCTGCACTTTGGCCGCCCTTTTCCCCAGCCTTCCCACCGCCTTTCTGGCTCTCAGGATTCATAAAATGTGTATGAAGCGTGCAAAATGTTTTAAATTTATTACAATAAGACGAGCTGGAGTCGCGACTCGGGTCCTGGCGTACGCAAATGCGACATAAAACGCTAAAAGATAAAGCAAACTGAGCGGAGGAACAAGGCGGAATGTCAGAGTCGTAATCGTAAAGAGATCTAAATACCCTACGCTATTCATATAAATGTGGCTTTTCTATTTACTTTTTAAAGTGTGTTCTTATCATATTTGGGGACTTATTTAGTGCATTATAAAAACCCAGAAGATTTTCGGAACAACATCATAAATTAAAAATGTTTGGCTTAGCTTTGAACTCAAATATTTATAAGAAAAAATTAATTTGCGCTGCTTTTAAATAAAATACAAAATGAAAAAGTCATAAAAAATTCGTAGTTCGTATAAATTTATATAATTTCCTCTTAACCCTTAAATAACTAAGTAGCAAATACCATTCTACTGGTTAGGGTATACAGAAACATAGATAAGTTGTACGACACTGAGGGGAGATCGCCATTCCGATTGGGTTTGGCCACTTTTTTTATGCGCTCCTTAAAGTGCGTCCCATAAAAATGACGACGCATGAAGGAATGTGTGTGCTCAGGTGACCCCAGTCATTCAGGCATCCACCTCAACGACCTTTCTTCTTTCATTTTCTCCGGAGCTGAATGCATTGCGAGTGACAACACTCAAGGCGAGGTGGGTGGAAAAGTGGGGTTGGAAAAGCAGAAGGAAAAGCTACTACATGCGGAGGAAGCTGATACATGTCGCTTGTTCTGCGTTTATGGGCCAAAGGCAAAAGTGCGTGTTCGCCTGTGTTTACAGTAGACACTTTAATTATGATATTCTTATAAGAATTATAAGAATTAATTATTATTAAACTATTTTCATTATTAAAAAGGGTTTTGAATATCCGGCTAAGTTTATTACAAGTATTCATAACAATTATAAGAAAATAATAGGAATTTTAATCAAATGTTCTTCAACTTAAAACAAGACATATAAAAACTGTACTTTACGATATACATATGTATGTAATGGTGATTATAATTAATAATTTATTAAACAGTAATTGCAATTAAAATAAGCCACAGAACATAATTAAGAAAAGGAAGGATACCTTTTTTCCTACTATCGTTACGTCACTTACTCCTGTACTTCCGTTTCTATCGCAAGCCGCGTTTCATTGGCCTGTTTTCTCTGCGGCTGTTCATCAGCCGCCCCCTTTCTGCCAGACTTTCCATCGGCACCTCCCTCCCTTTTGCCCGTCAAACGCATTTATTACATTGCTTTTGAGCCAATTTTTTTTCCGGCCTTTTAACTGAAAAATTGGCACAGCGCATCGCTTGGCATGCAAAGCAGCCGTTTTCAGTTTTTCTTTCTCCACAGAATGTTTTTCCGCCCACCTACGTTGTTGTCTGTATTGTTTTTGCTGCTTTTGCTGCTGGCATTGTCAGTTGGCCACGCGCTCATCCTGACATGGCTCAGTGGTCGGGGGTGGTCGTTGGTTAAGGTTCAAGGGCTGCGACTCCGGCAGTGATGTGGTCTGCTTAGCAGCGCAGGAATACTCATCGGAATGCCGCAAATCAGATCAAAATTTCCCTTATATACCCTCTACCAATGGGGGTTGTACATCGACTTGTAAGGAAAGATACATTTTACCAACTCTTCATAGGGTTCTAGTAGTCTTTTATTTTCGTATTGAAACCCCTTATGGATTGCTAATAGGTTCAATATTTCCATAACATTTTCACTTCCCTTGACGAGAAGTGTCTGATAGCTTAGTCCCAAAAAATTGTTCTTGATATATATATTATTTATCAAAGATTTTAAGAGAACGGGCGTATCATCATAACTGCAGTCTTTAACGGACTATTATATGTACCGGCAAGCCAGTATAATTGTCCTAGAAACCGTTCATCGTGATAACGGCCAGCCAAGTTGCTAAATAAAAGGAAATTCGAATTCAAATATGAAGGGAATATGGGAAATATATGAAATACCTACCTAGAATAGCATCTACGGTACCACCAGGCTCCTTTAAAGCTTATAGCACATGAAGATTCATTGCGGTCGTTTTTACGGTCTTTGGTGGAAAATTGCATTCCCGAATGATATAGGAGAGCATCACCAGCGGTGCCAGAATTCATGCCCACCGTTTCCAAGGTGTAATTGGTGGCCTCACCACCGACTTTGAAATAGAGGTATCTCTGGTATAAATTGTTTCCTTCGAAGTCTTCCATAAGGACCAGCAGTTCCTGATTCTCGGAATAGGTCATTTTATGCAGTATGTCCAGTCCCACAAAGTATTCATTGTCAACTTGGCCAAAGCCCTCCTTGTAATCCTTCCAGTCGCGATAGAAGTCCTCACTGCCATCGGTTCGCCTTAAAATTATAGTCCATCCTCCGTCATGACTCTCCTGATCACAGGCCACCTTAAAGGGTGTTTTACTGTACTCGGGCACACGGATCTCAATAACGCCGCTGGTATGAAATTCTTTCAAAGCTTCATAACAATTTGCAGGATAGGAAACTGAATCCGATTGACAAGACTCTTCCAACAGATCTGCCTGGCGTTCTTGCTCAACCCTAGAATTTTTATTTACGATAAATCACAGACTTGCAATTAATATTTGTTTAAATATTTACCGTATGGCAGCCAATTCCGCATTTATTTCTGCCAAACTGTCACATATCGTTAAGATAGTACACAGTTCGTTATTATTTGTGCTGGCTAACGAATTAAAGTCACTTGGGACATTCGGATCGGTCTTAGATTGAGAAGATCTCTCCAAAATGTTAGCTTGCCGCTCTTGCTCCTTACTATTATTGAAATTCGAATCAATTAGAAAGGTTGAGATATACATTTTTGGGGTAAATATTTACCGCACTGCAGCTACTTCCGATCGAATTACATCAATATTATCACAAATTGATAAAATAGTACACACATCGTTTCGATTTTGATTGGCTAAGCTATTTGTAAATAGCACTAAAAAGAAGAGGTGAAAAATCATATTGTCTTGAACAAACGTCTCTAAATACTGAGTACAATTTGCTCAATAAGCAATTATATATAGTTCCAGTAGCTTTTTTGTATTTCAGATAACGTTATCGCAACAGCTGTAATAAATATAAGAGGCGCAAAGAAATAAAATACGCACAAAAATATTTAGGGGATTCCAAACATTATTCCGGAGTCTTTCAAGCTTTAAAAAAATCGATTTTTATCTTAATATCTTTTTCACTATCTTGGTAAAGATACTATTGGGTTGATGCTTTATAATGCTTTTGTTGATTATAAACAGATAATTTTTAGTATTAATCTGCATCTATAAAACATTCTATTCTTATTGTTTTATTATGAAATAAAGTTTAATTTGCCAATTTAAATAAATGCAAATAATTTATTTACAAGCGTTTTTGAAATTATAAAAAATTCTCATAATTTTTATGAAAAGAAAATGTCACATAAATCGTTAAAGAGCACACAAAATTTGTAAAATAAAATCAATATGTTATCTCTGTAATCTGCGAATATAAGTTCAATAAATTTATAATAACTAGCCATTCTTGATTAGTATTATCTAATCGTGTTTTTCATTGATGATTGGACTGATATGACTAAGAACTTCCCCAGAATTTGGTGAATACACCTTAATGCCCATAAAATAAAATTTGGAAGCCAGAGATTACGAACAGGGCATTCCCCTTGTCGATCACAGAAGCCAGTACAATTGACCCCTCACTTTCACTCTCGAATGCCCATTGAAGTGTGCTGAAAATCAATTAATGGCTTGTCTTCCCCTCAAAGTTGAATTTTCTGCCGGAGGGAAAGATTCACGCATGGCTTCAGATTGTGTCAAGTGCAAAGCAAACACGAACTCGGCTACGGAGACCAGTGACCCAAAAGGGGCAAATCAATTTGCAGATCCTTCTGGTGCCCTGCCCTGATTCATTGGCATCTACCCATTTCCATTCACTTTGATAATGAGATCAAAACATCCCATACACGAATAGTTGATTCGCTTCAGGTTAAGTCAATATTTGCCTCGCTTCAGCTGACCACAACACACAATTTTTCATGCCGCATTGCCCGGTTGGGTCTTGAATTTTCCGTTTTCTTTATATTTCGGTTTTTGCCTCCCTTGTCCCGGCATTGTTCCGTTGTTTGCCTTGGTTCACTGAGTAGCCGCAGAAATTTCATTAAGTTCCTCTGGCTGCCAGCACAGATATGACAAAGGGAATGGGTTATGTAAGGGTTGAAATTACTCCCCAAAAAGATATATGCAAAACTGCAATGAGGCTCGGAGTCTGGCGAGATATACATATATATCAAGGGAGTAGAGAAGAGTCAGGGAAGAAATAAAGTGTTTCGACTGCAAATCGTCAAAAAATATATTAAATATTTTTGCAAATATTTTACAGATCTTGTTCGTTATTATAGGGAGTTCTTCTTGTTGAAAACAAACCAATTGTTTTTACATTTCCTGTTGAATATAAGATAAGATAATCGTAATCGTAATAAACTTAACTAACTTAACTATCTGTTACATCACTGTACTTATATTTGACATTTTATCTATTCAAAATCCAACAAATTTGAATAAATATATATGCTACTTAAGACCAACATTCCCAAGAGTTATATAACACTTAAAATTAGCTTAAACCCCTTTGACAGACAACACCGAACTCCGACAAACTTCTCGCCGTCAGTTCCGAGTAAGAAACCAACTCCCTTGGAATATCTTTTTATGTGCCAAACTGTCCCAGAAATTCGGGCGGCACTCATTAAACATGCCGAACCCGACACGGATTCGCTGCCGGAATCCAAATCCGGCTCTCAAATGCGGCCAACTGTTGCTGGGACTCAGCTGGGGACTTGCAGCTGGAGCAGGTCGCAGTTTGGGCCAATTATACGGTTTGTTAACACACAAAACAGGCAAAATGTAATTACATTTTCAGCTGGTAACCGGGCAAGAAAGGCGATGCCGCCTTTTGAAATCCGATTTAATATTGTTAACTGTGTGCAAAACTTTGTCATTTCATTTTGGCGAATTCTCCCAAACTTCCTGCAGTGTAGGGAAAAAAGGGAAAGGAGATCCCGAGAGGGATAGAGATAGCGTGAGAGCAGTGGCTATGTGCAATAAGATATGAGTATGCAAATGTTGGAGACGTTTGCCAAATGCAAATTGCAACAGCAGCCCCAGCCAGCAACTAATGCGATTCCGTGTACACCGTATACTGCAGCAGCATTCCCCTTTTCGCACCCCAATTGCCGCTCATAATGCCGCTTTAATGCCCTCCAACTAATGAGCCTACATTAAGGAAATTCGAGAACGCAGCAATTTCGGAGGCGCCACCTGCTGCTATAGCCAATACAGTAGGAAAAAAAAAAAAAAATTAGGGTAGTATATTTTGTATATTTTACTATAACTAATTTCATTCAATAAATTATACCAACATTTAGATAATTTTGACAACGAAAAAATTACGTTACTTAAAAGATTTATAGAAATAACTTTTAATATTACTTTCACTATTTTACAAAGATGAAAAGAAGCCTTTTAGACATTTTTTCTTTAATATATATATTGATAATTGACTAATTTTCTTGACAATAAAAGTTTTACTTCATACACTTCACTATTATATAATGTTTATCTCTTCCATTATTTCCCTATGTAAACAAATTTATATAATTTAACTAAAAGCATAAACTTATAAAATAATCACAATTTTCGGTGTATCTGTCAAATGTAGCTTTAGCGAGGGAGAGATATAGTATTGCAGTTTGTCACGTAATTTATTAATATGCTATACACACACACATATACCAGTGGGGGGCGTTAGAGGGACAATTGGCGTAATCATCGTTATGCCATCGTCATAATCAGCGATGCCATTGTATGCCTCGGCAACAGCTCATTGATTTGCAATTATGGAACGTGCTACATTTGGCGAGGTAGTGCCAATGTTAACCCCCCAAACCCTTTCGATGTCGAAGGGGCTTCAAGGGGTTTCGTCAATCGCTCCGAGTTAACTTTAATTTAAAGCCGCAATGCGAATAATTCGGTGATAAAACCATAGAAATTGAATTGAGACAAGTCAATAATTGAGTTAAATGTGATGACTTGGATGTAAGTTAATAATGAATATTTGAATAATCTAAGCAAAGGAAGAATGAAGTTTGCTAAGATTCTACACTAATTAATTTATAAATTTAAATTTTTAATATTTTTTGTAGAATTAATATCGTATGTTTTCTCCAAAGAACTGGGCGGAATCTTTTTCGCAAAGACTCAAACTTTAATTCCGTAAATTCGTTTTGCTTCTTGTGGCTTTTTGTCGCCATATTACAATGCTTAATTTTATTGCTCGCTTTTATTGTTGTAATTTTGTGAAATCTTCGCTTGTTCTCTGGTCTTTTTTTTGTGTGCTTTCTTGAGTTGAGTTCCTCTTGTTTTCTTATGTTTAAAAAACTTTTGCAATTGTGTGCGACTTGCTATCTCTTTCGCCATTGTTGCGTCTGTCTGCCTGTGTGTGTGTGTGTAAAAATTAGCCTCATTTTGTTTGGCTTTTGTGCTGCCTGCCATTTGGTCGGAGGGAAGGCGGCGGCGGGTGGCCCTGCAGTAAATCAAAAGTTGAAAATTATAATAAAGTCACTTTTGCTGTTGCTATATCATGTACCGTCGTCCCCTCCCTTCCTTCCCACATTCCCATTCCATCTCCATCTGTCTCTGTTCAAGTTTTATCAAGTTTGGTTGCAGCAGCAGCCACAAAAAACTTATTTCCTTTGCTGGTGCGGCCAATAAAAAGCCAAAACAATTTAGATTAACTGTAAATTGTGTTATTTTGTTTAGCCAGTGAGTGGATTTGTCGTCCTCGTTGTTAATGCCCTTTAAGCTGGTAATTTGTAAATGCCCTGCCAAGTAGGCAACACTTTTGTGAGGCCCAGCAAAAAGAAGTCAATACAAAAGACCAGGAGGTTTTATAGAAGAAAAAAAAAAGTGGAAGGAAAGAGGGTAGGAGGTGAGGAGGTTGCAAGAGCAGCTGCTTTTGCCATAAATAATGCTTGAATAATTACAAGAAACATATAAAAGCTGATTTTGCAAGGAATGTCGACAAATATGATTCACTTACTGCCAAAGAGGTTGGGTTTTAAAGTTATTAATTAATTAATTAAGAATGTTTATAATAGTTCTAAAGCTTGAAATAGCTCAAAATGTTTTAATAAATGTTCTAATATTTTGTAGAACTCTCTTAAGAAATTTGATTCGATGAATAGGAAATATATAAAAATACAAACCAAAACAGTTAACTTGAATGCATATTAAAATCTACAAAGCAGTTAACATTTTTCATTAATTTATTAATAAGGGTTTACTTTGTTTGACTATTTTATAAAATGTATAATAAATATTTAATTTCAACTTCTGCAACCACCCATGCTAGTTTTGCCTTTCGACTCTACTTCCGTCAATTTCTTGTGCTTCCTTTGCCGAGTCTCCACTACCTCTGGGTCGGTTCTTACCTCGTCGCCCTGTGACATTTGACTTGCCTTCGGGGCGGGCATCCTTTGTCTCCAAAATCGGGTGAAATGGCCACTCAATGCGCTCTGTTAATTTTGCTCCACAAATGAAACTGGGACTCTGCGCAAGGGCTTAGGCCGAGCTATCACTAAATGCGCTTGAATTATTTATAAAAGGCATATTCATGAGCACTGCCAGCAAGGTAAGTGGGCGATGCTGAGGCTTTGGGAAAACGGAAATGTTAACTAGTTCTCCAGCAGAAGCGAAGCAGCTTGACAATGGCATTAGAATGTCGAAAACTTTTAGCCCGGCAACCGCTTACTCACTCAATTAGCACGGTCAGCTCGCCAGCTTTTTATGCAAATCTCAGTAGGGTGGGATTGGATAGGGGGCGATGGCAAGGGGGTTAACCAAATGAGGGCGTGGCAATGAGAACCATTAGATGGTACATCAACTGTACATTAACTTGTCTGTTTTTGTTTCATTAGCAAGAAAAGCAAAAGGATACACTCAAAGAAATTAGAAAGTACATTTTATATACATTATATAGTTTTCATACCACAAAGATTGAAAACAGATATATATCATGGAAGAAATATTTAAGCCACAGTATAAAATGCTTTAGAAAGTATCTATATTTTTAATAAACTTCAATGGACGAGTCACAATTGGTTAACAAAATAAAGAGTAACGGACGTAATATTATATTATTGTTTCTACTGTAGCAAAGGGTATACCATCTTCTAAATTAATTAGTCAACGTTTCAAACAAATTATTTATAAGACGGCTTAGGCACACCTTCCTAGTAACTTTTATAACCAGAGCCTCTGCTAGCGAATCCGGTTCCAAAAACTTTCAAGAATTTTTTATTGTTAAAGGATAATTTAATATCATTGCTAAATGCACAGTTACTACTTTAATTTTGTGTAAACTGTATCAAAATGTTGCATGGTTTAAGCCAGAAAAGATTGTTATATATCATTGCATAATAATAATTTAATTCGCATATTTAAAATAGTTTCGTTAAGTGTAAAGTTTAGAGGACTGGACCGTATCCTGCGGCTTCACAAGTCTCAAGTCCCGTCGACTTGATAGCGGCAGCATCAGCTGAAGTTGCAACAGCAGGAGGCGGCCACAAGCCCTTAACAAAACCTGACAGAGACCAAGGGGGCAACGAAGACAGAGATGTCAGAAAATACAGAGGGAAATGGAGAAAAGGGAAAATGCTATTTGGCTTTTGCATATGGAAGGAATGATGATGGAACTTTCAGTGAATTGCCTGAATATCGAGTGCGTATGAAAGATGAAACGCGCAGGGGCAGAAAGAAGCAATAAAATAACATGAAATATGGCCAATCGATGAAAGTTTCTAGGTGCACCGAAAGTGCAAGGTAAATATCCAAAGGAAAATGAAAGGATACGAGTGAGAAAGACTTTAAGGAACACTGAACACGTTTAAAGGATGAAACTATATGTTTTTCTTTTCAATAAAATTCGAAGTTGATCAGCTCACATTTTTTCGATATCATAATTCATTTATTTTCATAATGTTAAATGCCAATTTACCATATCAATGACGAAATTCACTTAAATGCTGTAATTTGTGTATCAATCAAACAGTGATGCGCCGACAAAAAAACACACGCTTCCGGTGGACATCACTCAAACTACCCCAGGAATCCAAGCCCCCTTTGGCTTTGTGCGTGTGACATATGCAAATATTTATCCTTCGCTCCTTTGGCTTTGCAGTCCTTTTGCTCCACCTCCCCTCCACCACCCACTCCCTGTCACTCACTTTCCCCCGGCACAGTTGTGCATGATATTATGCAAATTCGTTGTATGCCAAGTTGAGGTCAAAATAATAGCAATTATAGCTTAATGTGTCAATTTAGCTTATTTCTAACAAATGGAAAGATGCAGCTAAGCTCTAACTCAAACATATATCGTTAAACCACAATTTACCTAAAGAAATAGATAATAAATTGTGGAATGGTATGATTGGTAATTTATATTAATTATGTCTCAGCTTCTTATGCGTATTAATTTATAAATATAAAACATCCAAGTTCTGTAATACTTAACTGTATTATAAAATCAATACATCATTTCATATATCTTCAAGCCACAATATACTTAAATAAATATATAAAACATAGTGGAAAGTTAAGATATATCCATTATATTATTACTGTAACAGCTTCTTGAGTTTAAATTCATAAATATAAAATATTATAGTAGTGTAATACAGAACTCAGTTATCTTTTTTTAATAAGAAATTTTATTACATTCAGAAATATAAAAATATAGTTAATATATACTAACTAATATAATAATAATAATATATAATATTCTCTGATTATTTTCGAGTGTTAATATCTTAACCCTAGCTGTATGTGTGTATTAAACAAATACACTTTCACTGTGGTAAATGCAGGTCCGTAAAAGTTAAGTAAATATATAAACAGGCATTGGCTTACGCTTGCCTGCCTGTCAGCCTCTTTATTATTATTGTTTGCACTTGTTGTTGCCGGCTGCCATTGATATATGTGCATATGCCGATGCATATATATATGTATACATACATTTGTGCAGGACACACGTAAATCAAAAGGCATGTAAGTTGAGTAAACAACATTGAAAATCAGTTATATTTTACTGCATTATAAACTACCCAATAACAAGCCCGTTTTCTCCATCTCTTACTACTCCATGGAGTTGAAAAAAGAAATAATGAATAGCTCGCACTTTTTTTGCGCTGACCTTTTGCGTAATTTTTTCGATAAATTGCGCGTGAATGATGCATAAATCAAATAAAGTTTTAAAGTATTATATACAGGAGTCAAATATATCGACCCAGTTAAAATTGACAGACTTTTCGGGTCCGTCAAGCCGTGAAAACAAATATAAAAGAGAGACAGGGACTACATGAGAATGCATATTTAGCCTAAGAGTACATTTAATCAAATTGAGGCGAGTCACAAAAAAAAAAAAAAAATTATTATTAACCCTTAAATCCGTATTGAAGATATTGAAGATATAATGAATTTATTATTAACATATTATTAACAACTAAATAAATTTACTTGTATAGCAAGAATTGTTTCAAACAATATTTTAAATATGTTATTTTAGTTATTAAAAACAAATTATTTTTATTTGATTAATTTGAATTCACTATATTGATGGGAATGGAAAAGCCATTTGGAAGTTCCTTTAATTCAAAAATCTTATTTCTGAGTCTTTTTCGAGTTTTTTATATTGTTGATTTTTAGAAAATAGTAGAAATTCTTTTGTTTCAGTTCAACAGAGCAGTGAAAAGACAAAAAGTGAATAGTAAAGTGTCAAAAATTACTCGAGTCGCTTTTTAATATAAAAACTATTTGCGGCTAGAATACCATATTCTCCTTACAACAGTATCATAAACGATCAGAAAACAAACGCATTTATGCTCATTTTAATTATAAACAGTAATAGAAAGACATTAATTATATCAGAAATTTTATAAAGTACTCACTGTGATAATTTCCCTATAATATAAAATAAATAATAAAAGAAAATCTAAGTATATAGTGGCTCAAATTACTTTTTATTGATCTTCCCAACCGCACAGGTTTTATACTCCTCGATATTTGTCTTTTATCCGATTTGATTTATACGGTCTCGGTTGATATGAAAGTAGGCGAGAAAACAGATAAAGGCGGCCAATCCGATAATACCGCACCAGAAGGCAAAGGATCCGCGATTGTAGCCATCGCGGTAGACGTCACAAATGCCGCCGCCAACAATTAGATTCAGCTTTTCCCTCGCGCTGGGTGCCATGGGATAATTTAAAGCAGACCCGAATTTGAGCCACAAAATTTTGAAACATGCCACAAAAATGCTGAGAGTGATGTGTGAGCCACGGGCTCCTGGGATGTAAACAGGTCGAAAAAGTTGCCTAACAATGATGAATCATCATTGCAGGCAACAGGATGCTCGGTCCGCGTCCTACGTCCTGCGTCCTGCGATATAATTGAATTTAGTGCTAATGATGGCATTGACGATGGCACATAATATTCAACATTAATTCAGGCAGACATTAATTGATTGATTATTTGATTGCATTATTGTCAATATCACAATTGCAATTTGGTCGCTCCGCTTCAGCGGCTCCAATACATATCTGTATCCTCGTTGTCAGTCGAGCCTGACACATTCGCGATATTGAATGTTTGTCATCGAGCAACAACATTGATAATAATAATTTAGCGCAATTTACATGCTGACAGCCATAATTAATCGATGCGTCGAGGCCTCCAAACAGGAGTTGAGTGTACAGCCGCCTTAAAAGGGGGGCTATATTAGCTATGGAAGTTTAATCAGACCATTGACAGCCTATCTATACGGGCAGATCCTTTCTTGAATATATAAATTACTATATTTATATATTTATATATCTATAGTATATGGAAAAGTGTGAAGAATGCTTCAAAAGCGTCCCCAAGCGTCCTGTTTGAAAATTTACTTCCTTTTCATTTTCCAGCATGTTAATTCACTTGGTCCCTCGTAGCAGGTGAATATTTAACTTAAGAATAAGATAAAACTTACATTTTACTGGCGGAAAAGAAGGGAAGTGCTTAATTTACATTTAACTTTTCGTCGTCCCCTTTTTACCCTCGGCAATTATGTGGCCCGGGGAGATTCTAAGCGAAATTTGTGCGCCCCTGCAATTATACAAAAATTCATCTCGGTCCTGGTTCTTTTTGTACTGCATTATTCATGGGCCGGGGCTAAGCAAATTAAAAGGCAGCCCCAGCTGGGCAAATAATTGTTTGAAGTTCGCTTTTGGCCTGGCCTGTAATCTGCCACAGTTCTGGCCACTAATTTCGCCTTGAGACAAAAACCGCCTACCAGAGAGTGTACTCCACGAGCACTAGGCTCAATTGAAATTGCTTCTGGAATACTGAAAGGCGATGCTGAGAGGAGCCAACCATGCCGTAGAGTAATTGAAATATCGGCAGCGACTTCAGCTCGTAAATTATGCACGCGAAACCCTCGAAAAAAAAGCAAGGGGAACCCAAAACTGTTAGCTGTGTAAACTAAAGATAGAGATGAAGGAGGCAACTTTCCCTGAGATTCTCTTTAATTTATAATTTATCAGTTTTGTGCTTTTGAAGCTGCTCTTGGCTAACCAACAAGCCAACTTTGATTGCGGTAATTAGCAAATTGTGCAACTCCCACTTGAGCCAGGCCCCCTAAGTACCTGAGGCTTGGGCACCTTACTAAGTGCAGAAAGTTCGTTTTACGACTACAAATATACCTAATACTTAAGGTTTTCTTACAGTTTTAAATCAAAAATAACGTAGTTAAGAGAGAAAGATACAATTTGATCAGAATCTACACTAAATAAAGTATTAACAAAATGTCAAACAAAATATTTTAATTACATTAAGCCCTTTCTGTAGAACTTTTCCAATTATGCCAAAAATATATAAATTAATATAATATATAATAATTTAATTATAAACATTTGTTACGTATTTTCCTTCACGAATACCTATTCAACTGAAGATCTCGGCAATTCGAGGCAGTCCTCAAACCACAATCTATAAACATTTTCTTTTTGTGTGCGATGCCAACTAAAATCCCGTGAAAAGGGTAAACAGGGTAAACCAATTTGCCAAGGGACCCGGGAATATCTGTCTGACTATATATACATATATATATATATTGCACAATGAAATTGCCTATGTGGCAATATACATAGTTTCCTGCCACAGCTTCTGCTACAGGTCGCCCGTCGTTTTTCCCCTGGCTTTTATTATCGTTACTTTGAGGCAGCCACAATCCAATGGCCAATGGCCCCAACCCCTGCTGGTTTTTTGTCAGGTGAAAACCTAAGCTAAGCCAAACATACAAAAAAGTGTTAGTATGCTCAACGCGACACTAGCGAACGAATATGGCCAGCCTCCGCCCTTGGTGGCCATCAGAAAGTGTCCTTTTAGCAGAGGACACGACACCCACATACATGCGTATGTAAAAATTTCCGACGTGATGTAAATTTCTATTGAATGCTGAATGGGCAGAAAAAATATTTTTAATGGTCTTTTGGCCAGCCAAAGCGAACGGGATACAAAGGACCAGGAACCCATGGCGCATCCGAATTGTCGACAGTTGAATGAATTGTCGATTGGATGGGTTCGGTGGGTCAGGTGTTATTCTGTGGCCAGGAGCCCAAAACTACTCTACATATGCCAGTCGCCTGTGCTTATTTTGTGGAATAATAATCAGCATACGAACTGAAAGCTTGCAGTTTGCGATGAAGGTGTCGTCAAGAAGGAGTGGAAATAAACAAATAAATTCAGACTTTTCGGTTATGTAATTGCATTTACGTAAATTTGTTTATTTGGAAAGGCAATTTAAAGGAATTTTTGGGTCTCCTTAAGCAATTCAAGCATATTGTTTTGTTAAAGAGAATTAAACAAATGCAGTTGTATTTATTTAATACTAAAATCTGCGAATATTTAATTTTTCTTATGTAGTTTAATATACTTTTTAAGAAGCTTTCTACTCATGAAATAATGTTGTACAACTTGTACCTTACACTCACATCTAGAGGAACATTAATGAAACAAATGAAGCATATTGCTTGAATAATGCTTCAGAATACCTTAAAAACTACTTACTTTAAGAATAAATTTGATTCTTACTAATAATCATAAGCTAATAACAATCAATTGATTTTAATCTCCATTTAAACTGTTAAATAATTAAAAGAAAAATACCTATTTATTTCCTCAGCTTAATCTTAATATCCTTCCCAAATATCTGTTAAGCTCTTTACTCAAATTTCCCAATTTCTAAACAAAATGCGATAGAAAACACATGTCGCAAATCTATCAATGCCAATGCAGACCCCATCAATTTATTCGATTTGCTCGACGCCACTTTTCCCCATTTTCCCCAATACCATCACTCAAAAAAAATACTTTAAACCATTTACGTTTTGTCATAATTGCAAATTCCGTTATCAGATCATCGGGAATAAACACAAAAAGAGAGAGAGAGACACACACAGACAACACAGACACACAAGTGTAAAGAGAACATGACCTTTATCAAATCAAACTTAATTCCCATGAAATCCGCATCAACTGCGTGCAACATCGTTGACCTTGTGCCCCATGCAAAGCAGCGGTAGCTAAAAACCAGTGAAAATTCCGCAAAATAACAGCAGAAATAAATCGAATAGCTGGTGGGGGGAGGAGGTAGATTGGGAAGAAGGGAAAACAGCGTGACATGTCATTATTGGACTTTGACAGGCAAATTCTAAAATTCAAATATTCCAAATCGATGGGAGATTCAGGGGGCGTAGGGGCGGACAAGTAAGAGGGGATCAATGTCTGTGTATTTATGGAACTTTCCGAAAGTATTTGAATATGTATGGCGTATTGTATTTTTGCATAATTTGGCATGTAAAACATTTACAACAATGCACAGAGAGAGCTATGGAAAACGTGCTGTTGGCTCGGCGGAGGAGGAGGAAAATTATGGAAATATTGCATCATGTGCCGCATGCCAGAGAAAATTGTGCGGCTTTTCTATTTTGATTGCAGTTGATTGTTGTTGCGAGCTTATACCCTGGCGATTCTTATGCTGCTTCGTAGAGCAGGGGGCATATTCGATTTTCCATGAAATATGATTTAAATTGACCTGGTGAACTTTGACCTGGTGAACTAATAAAATAGTTAAAGTCTGTAAAGATATTAAAAATAATAAACTCTAAAGTATTTCTTAATTTTCACTAATTATATATACTTCTAAAGAAAATGATATTAAACAAATACATAATTGATATTCGTATGACTAAATTTTTGCTTGTAATAAAATGTATTAAATATTAATCAATTTTTTTAATAATATTTAGTTAATTTCTTAAACTAAGACTTCATTTTTTAGGTATTTTTAAGGTTTATCGACACTTTTGACGCCATTGTCCTCGAGACTCAGTGATGTAAAGAACTTTGCACGTACTTAGACCTCTCGCTCTCTGGTCACATTGTAATTATGTTTATATGCATGCAAAATATGAAATATTAAATATGGATTGCACTTGCACAGAACACACTCCACTACCATGGATGTGGCTCTATTTTTTAGCTGTCCCACACTTATGTTGTTGTTTATGTTTTGGTGTCAGGGAGCAAAGTGCAGTCAGTTCTTTATGCAAATATGCCAAGTTTAGAATGCGATTTCAAGTGTTTTGCCTTCTTGGCTTCGCAAAGGTATTGGAAGTAAGTATACAAACCCAATAGGTTAATATTATAATAATAAAACATATTTATTTAAATATTTACACCTAAATCTATTATCATTTTAGATTTACGAATAATCTATTGTTTGTTTTTTTAAAGCTTAAGAAATATACAAGTTTTCTACTGAATATAATTGATGTTATCATTACACACTCCGACTTGACACTTATTGTACGCACTGTATAAGCCTGCTTTACCTCCGCTTGTTGTCATCTTGCACACACATTTATCTTGGGCGAACGTTTTGTTGTCATATTTATTTATCAACAGGCAACATAATGCGGCAAACTTCTTTGGCGACGCCTCAAAACGGCGTAACAAAATAATTCTGTTCTCCCGAAATTTATGTCGGCTTAGATATGTATATGCGGATATAGCCGAATGCGGGAAATCTTCATGTAATCTCTGCCAAAGTTTTTCGCAGCTCGCATTATTCTTTTGCTCGAAAATTCAAGGTGAGCACTTCAGCTTAAAGCTGTCTCCTGGCTTTTGTTTATTTCAATAAAAAAGCAATTTATAAAACCCGGTTTTGCCTGATGTGCCCCCTTTCCCGGCACTTGTCTACCTGCTGCTGATGCCGCCGAAGTTATGCAAATATCTATGGAGTACCCAAAAACCGTCTGTCATATGGGTCATAAAAGACACTTTTTATTGCTCATTTGACAATATGGCTGCAGCCCACCACCGCATCGCCTGTTTTGATGCCAAATCTAAATAATTTGGCAATTTCGTGCTGATTTTATTACAAGCCACAAAAGGGCAGACATTAAAAGGTACCAAAACCGAGGAAAAATATTCCACACAAGTCTGGCCATGTCGATAAGACTTGATTAAAAATGTCCCCTGACATACATGGCGTATGTGCAATATATTTCTTAAGGGCACGGCAACCGACAAATACATTGCGGTAAATTTATTAATTAAACTGCAGCTACTAGCAAGGTTTATTTAGTAATAGTAATTTTTACAGAATGATTTTTTTTATTAACGAATTAAAAATTAGTATTTCCTTGCAAGATAAAATTCTTTTCTTGCAACGCTTTGACTGCTCAACCGCCTTCATATTTTGTACAAAACTTTCACCCAGCCGGCTGATTAAACTTTGCCACTGCACTTCACTCTGAGTACAAGGCAAAAGATGGCTTAAAAACAGAGTGCGGTTGACTTAATTGCAGACATAAATTTATGCCGGTGGGCTCTTCGAAGTCCTGAAGCAAAAAGACGTCCCCTTTTATGGAAAGAGAGGCTGAATTGTAATTTTAGCCGAAACTTTGAAATAGGAAATTTCTTAATTTTTGTAGGGTTTTTTTTTGTGGTAGTTTTTCAGCAATTAAACTTGCCAAGGTCCAACAAATTGTAGGCACAAAAGAAGCTCTTTTCTAGCCTTCTCTTTTTAATTATAAAATAACTTTGGCCATGTGTTTTTTTTTATTCCGCCACCATCCTGGACAGGAATAACAAGTGGCGTTGTTGCTGCACTCTGTATCTGTATCTGGTCGCAATTGATGGCAATGCCGTGTAATTAGCCACAAATTGTTTAGGCCTCGTTGATCAGGACACATGCAGGGGGTTCAAACATGAACATAGTGGCGATTAAGGGAGAAGAGAGACAGAGGGTGACAAGAGCGGAGCGGACACCAAAATTTGTGTGCGTAAAACCAAAAGATGACACAATTTTGGGTTCCAGTAAAGTGCCTAGTACCACACTGGGAAAAATACTTAAGGAAAAGAAATTATTTTTATAAGAAATTGTATTCCAACAAAATAACATTGTAACAATAAATATTTGAAACAAGAAAACCTTAGCTTGAACCAGACAAATGCATTTTAAAAAATGTGTATAATGTATAATGTATAATGTGTATAATGTGTATAATGATTTGAATAATAATTTGTCACAGTTTAAAAGTGTTGTATTTGCCTTATTAATATTTAGTGACAGACGAATAACGCTGTTCTCTCTAAGTATTTATTTATTTAATAAAAACAATAGACAATGCTTTCTGAATAAGACTCAGAATCCCTCAAGATATTAATTTTGCATATATTAATTTCCTAGCAGGTATCTTTTATAAACATTTGTTTTTTGCGTTAAAGACTTTGTTATCTTGACCTCAAAAGTCACTTATTTAATTTGAATTTTACCCACACACCGAAAACATTCAGGTTTAAAGGCTAGACATCAATCTAAAAAGTTGACTGTTTTAAAGAACAATTAGGCCGACAACAGATAGAATCCTCTTTTAATAATATCTATTGATCATTAGGTGATTCCAGAAAACGTCTTTCCTTTGAAGATCCTCTGGTACAAGATGGGCATTAATGATAAAAAGCCGCCATATATACTTAATTTGAAGCAACGTAGACTAATTTATTTGTTATCTGTCACAGATTTAACACCATCAAAAGCGCCACAAATTAGTTTCACTTAATCGCAGATAATACGCATCAATTGTTGATAAAAAGTCACTGAATGGAACTTCCAAAAAAATGTATCACTTATGCATATTAATTTTATGCTATTTAGTGAGTCCTGTGAATTATTACTTACATATATGCTTATATTGAAACAAATCCAATTGCGAATTGATTTGTTAGTTGACTTTTTCCCTAAGTGTATGTGTGTATATGAACCTTTTAGCCCTGCCAACTTCAACATATCCTCTGTTCTGTCCCTTTGCCGCCGCAATTAAGTAGGCTACCCATGTCCATGCAAATTAAAATAAAATTTCTCTTCCATTTTTATTTGGTCGGCTCTTTCGGGCTTAGTCAGACCAACAAAATAATTTGTGTGTGGCTGGGCTTGCGTGTGTGGGACTTGCAACTTGTCGCCGCAAAATGAATTGAACTTTTATGGCTAATGACGTAGCACGTTGCATGCGGCATGCTGCATGGCGCACGTGTCGTATACGCAATTACATAACATTTTCCGGGGACTTGTCCGACTTGTAATGCACAGCGCTGTTCTATCGATATTGAAAGGGGGTATCAGCGATTTTTCAGTTGCTTTATTTTGAGAGGATTTGGGGAGATAGGAAAAGAAGTGGAGTCCTCAAATGTATGTTAAGGTCTTATATGTAAATAAATAATAACAATAAATCATTACTTTTATCAAAGATTCAAACTATTTGTGTTTTATTAAACAAAGCTGAGAAGTATCCTTATTATTTTGTGTTATTGTGTTTTGCGACCTTATAGTCTTATTGTGAAGGGTTCTAACGGAACTCGAGCTCTAGTCGGTTTGAGTTCATATACATAAATCGACTCTGGACTTTATTTTTTATGCCAAGACTAAGCACAGATCACTTATATATAAATCACATATATCCCAGACTTGGGAATACGTGCACCGCATTGCTAATATTTCTTAGATTGTGCTAATGTTGAAGAAACAGAAATCGAACAGACTAGACCGTGAGTTACGATAAAACGTTTCACTTATAATTATTTGTTTCATTTCTGAAATAACAATAAATACATTAAATAAAAATAGAATAGTTGCTCGATTATAATTATAACAATGAATATAATATAATAAAGATAACACGATTCAAGGTAAGCATAAATTCCGATTTATATTTATTTTCAAGCTATTTTTCCTATTAATTTTAACTATTCCTTCGCCTGTGATTGCTTATAACTCTTACCAAATTACTATCCATAATTCCCACATGCCGACATTTCAGTAAATATAAAACAATTTTTGGTTGCCAATGAAAATATTTTTGGTCTTGAAAGAAAATTGCTAATAAATTGCATTGAAATGTTGCGCATACGCAACGTGGCACAAGCGAAAGGCAAGGAAGTTTCTCTGTCCTTTTTTTCGTCCTGTCCCTCTCTCGGCGTGCGTAACAGGTGCAGGAGATAGAAGAGATAGAAGCTGAATTTTGTTGCTGTCTCGACTGCTGCTGCTTTTGCTGTTGATGTTGCCACAACTCAATTTATTTCAACATGTACTTTTGCAACAATGAATTTCACTTTAGTTGCTAATGGATTTCGCATAGAAGGCAGTCAGGCTGCAGTAGCAGTAGCAGTAAAGGCAATACACTTAGAGAAAACTAATCGAAATGGCACAGATAAAAAATCTCAAAATTACTGGGCAATAAGGAATAGTTTCTAATTAATGTTTCGGTTAACACAGCCTAATTACTTATTTAAAAGATTATTTTCAATATTTCTGAGTATTTCAACCACAAAACTCAAAATCTGAGAGACTAGTTTACGTAGACAGCAAATGGCAGACGAAGAGAAAGATTATTTAATATATTTCGCTACCTTTCTACCTCTATACATTATTTATATATACATATTTCTCAGACATTTCTAGATCTCTTAGTAGTGTTAAATAAATTAATAATGATAATAATAATTTCTTGTTTTTCGTTGCGTGTGCTTTAGTGGGCGTTGTTGCTTCTCAGTAGCTGCCTGAGGAGTTACTCCTGTGCCAGTTTGTCTGCCCGTTAGGGCTGATGTTTTTTTTTTCGGGTCAGCTGCTAAGGAACTGCGTCGAGTCCTTGTCCTTTCGCTCCTGTCTTCGTTGTCCTCGTGTCTGTGGTAATGCATTTTGTTTGCTTGGCTGCAGCGACGCACCCACAATGACAAATGAAAGTTGACGCGCTGCCTTATTGAGACAAACGAGGGTGGACTTTTGGGGGTCTAAGGGCTGATGAAATTGCTGCCTTTTGTGGTTGGGCTATAATCATGCAAATGACCGAAAGGTTGCGCCAAAGGAATAAGGAGCTTTGCTCGCAGCCATGCAATTAGAAATGCACCGAAGGAATAAAAATGTGCCCGAAGCAAAGAGAGCTCCCTTACCTATTGCCAATTTCTGCTTCTATTCAACCAGTCTTTTTTGTCTGATTTCATTCCTCTCCAGGACACTTAATTAATTTTCTTTTAAATTACATTTGCCTGGACACTTGTATCAACATTGTCCTGCCATTGTCCTGGCCTAGTCCGCTCCTCGACAGATGCTCATTTCGAAGCTCCTAGACCCCGGCTTTCAATTCATTGTTGACTCGATAGAGTAAACGCCGCTCACGCTCCTGTTTCTGGTCTCATTTCGTCGTTCTGCTCCTGTTGCTGCTGAAACTGCAACATTTCCATTGCCATTTCCATTTCCATGGGCTGCAGGACATTGTTCCTGCAACTGAGCACACTTTGAGTTGTCTTAGACCATGTTGCCCATGGCCCATAATGTCAGCTATTTGCCTGAAAATTCAGTTAACAATTGCGTATTACATGCCTGCAAAATTGTGTCCAGCAATTCGGTTTACTTGGTGTGAGTTAGTTTTAGGGCTGGAATGTAAATTCATCTGGATGTTTTCTTAATTGCTCGAATAAGAGGGGGAGCTTCTTAATAAAAGAATAAGAAATAAGGTTCCATTTAATCGAAGATAGAATTTCAAATCACTTATCCATTTTTAAGTAATTTCATGTCGTCGAACAATAAGGCCACCAACAGAAAAAAGCCTCTTTTAATAATATATATTGCTCTTTAGGTGATTCCAGAAAACTTTTTTCCTTTAAAGATCCTCTGGTACAAGATCGGCAATAGTGATACAATTTTAAATTATACAATATTTAAAGCAACGTTGACTAATTCTTTATGAATGGAATAATGTGCTCTTTCACAGAGTTAATATGAAGCTTTTGTAAAAATTTTTTAATGATTATCAGAAAATGTAAATAACACTTAAATTACTATATTTTTTATTTATAATAAGGAACGTCGGTAGAGTCACACTGCTTTCTAGGTATTTCAAATATTTGACAAAGCTAAATATTGATAAAATAATTCAAACAAACAAAATCAGAATTCCTCATGAATAATACAGTATTCATTTCTTGGCCTAACTCGAAAAAATTCTGATCTAAAAATGTTATAGTCTGAAAGTGCTATTAATTGTTTATATAACCCAGAGCTTAAAAACCCTGTGACAATCTCAAGTTCAACACAAATTCCTTGAAAAAAAAAAGCCAGTGCTTTGACCTCAAAAGCCATTTATTTAATATTAAATTTTAGTTGCATTTAGTAGTGTCCTTCTACAAACGATTATTGGCACAACAACAAATGGCTTCTGCATAATTGATGGTGTTTTAAAACAATATAGCTGCCAACAGATAGAAGTCTATTTTAATAATATTCATGTAATTTTAAATCATTCTGGATAACGTCTTTCCTTTGAGGATCATCTATTGTAAGATGTGTAATTGGTGACATTTAAATCCGAATTTTATATTTAATTTGAAGCAACGTTGTTTTATTTCATGTAATGGTCTCACAAATTCAAAATAGTTGTCCCTTATATAATGTATACTAACTTACTTGTGAATTAATTGTCTAAATTAGTCAAGCTATACAGCGATGATAATTAGCTGAATTAAATATGAGCACAAACACACCCAAACTACAGTAATATTCCCCTAGGAGATGCATTTAATTTCTCACATTTCATTGGATCATCTTGGCAGGCAGTGCATCTCGCTGTGGGGATTCTATTCAGACCGCAGCTTCCGCTTGTTGCTCTCCGGGTGATTTTGCACAGATTCTCCCTCCGACAGGTAACAAGGATGGTACCGTTTTTGTTGCTGTTGTCCTTGCTGCCGCTGGTTGGTTGGTGGGCGACTCCTTAGTTACACATGACATGTGTCAGATGCAATCAAATACGGTTTCAAAGCTTAAACGCTTTTGGCGCAATGCGTGAGAATTTCAAACGTGGCTTCGGTTACCCCCAGTAGCCGTCAGTTTCCACTCGCAGAAATTGTAGTAGGCTCAACCTCTGAATTTCCTCCCCACACATCGTACATTTCCCTTCTCAGTTTGTCATCAGTATTTACTTTTGCGGCATTCCGTACTAATTGAATTTATATACACAGTTCCCCAACAAAAGTTTCTTTGGGACGCGGCAAGTGAAGTAAGGGGGGGAATTTATATATGAAAGGGGGATCTGAAGACGTCTAAGGTCGCTTTGGGGGGAAACGGCGACACATGTGCGCGATTGAAATCAGTTTTGGCAGTCATTTTCCATCTCCTTTTCACCAATTTTCATTTGCCCTTCTTACCATTCCCTCTTTTGCGTTTCCATTCCCACAAACGAAATTTTAAAACAATTTGTTCGCTTAATGCCGAGACACGTAAAGTTTTTTAATTGTCTACAAATTGGCAACATTTGCCAAAGAAGGGAAAAGGCCAAACAGAATACGAGAAAAATTCGGACTACAAAATACCCTTTCATATATAATATAGTTAACTATATGGAGACAATAAGCCATTAACACCTTTTTTACCTATTCAAAGAGCCATCAAAAATATAGAAAACAAATTCGAATTAAAGAAATAAATAAATAATCCCTTAAAAATGAAATAATTAAAAGGTTTATCCTATTTATACTTACCTCTTGAAATGATAACCTAAATTGTAACATTTTCTAATATTAAATACAAGCTCACTCACAAAACCAATACACCCTTCAGTATCAACCGAAGGACATGGCAACCAGAGACATTGAAAAGTCGTCGCCAAAGTTGGCGTCACATGTTGCACTTCTCTCAGCCTGCCATAATTGCTTCTAATTGAAATGCGAAACCCGCAACGAAATTGAACCGAAAATGCCATCCATGAAATTCAAGGGAAAATTCCCCAATTTAGATGCAATTATTTGCGGGCACAAACATCCGTGTGTGTCCCTGTGTGTGTGTTGTAATGTAAATTTATGTTCGAGCTTCGTAACCAAGAAAAAAACTAATTTGCACTTGGGAAATGTGAGAAATGTGTGTGTGAGAGAAGGGAGACAAACCGCAGGACCAGGAGGGGCTAGTCCTCGGCTTAAATGGTATTTTTATGCAACACCAAGCTGACCACAAGATGCAACTTGCACACACATCAGCTAACAGATTGTGGTTGCAACACTTGACTCCGGCTGGATTTTATTGCTTTAGTTTGGTGCCGCATAAAGCTCATTATGGGCCCTGGGAAATTGCATCCAACTCCTAATTAATGCTCGGCTTACAACAAGCGTCATCAGGCATCAAAAACATTATTTTCCAGCTGACATTGTTATGGCTGCAACACTACTAGAAATTAACTATAAATCAGAAGTATTAAATAGGGAATAAATGAATTTTATTTTCTTACTTCCCCACAGATAATGTTTTAATTAATTCTAGTAAATTAATGACATAGTTTCTCCAAAATTAGGATACACATCTGATGCTTTTATCTCTGAGTGTATATTCTTTTTACCTCATTCCTCACATTTTCTCCTTGTGTGTTTATCCATTACTATTTCCACACTATTGCCAATTGTAAACACTGCCAAGAGTCAACTTTTGTGGCTTGACGTGTTTGCGAGTGCGTTAGATTAAGCTCGACTGAACCTGAGAAAAGAGCAAAACAAATATGAAGTGGGTGTTGCAAACGGTTGGGTAACTGCAAAATAAATTACAATTTTAGCAAGTGGAATAGTTCCCAGGATGGAAATAAATTAGCATTACCAAAGGCAATTCAATAAGGGGAATCCTTCTAAGCGAATTGTGGCAGTGCACTGCAGTGTGGGGAATATTTTATTTCTAGAAGTTTTCAAATTAAAGAAGTCTGCATGTGTAACTTTAAAACCTGGTATTGTAAAATATTATGCTAAAACTGTAATAACACAATATTAATACATAGTTCTCCTGCCCTAAGAAGACTGTGGCCTTGCCGTGTCCTCGTAACGATGACGATGATTACGACGACTTGGACTTGACTGCGGTGACTTGATGATGGCTTCTGGGGCTCACTTGCACTTAAACTTAGCGGAGAAGTCGGCCTCGTAACGGGGAGCTTGGCGCTTGGGACGTTGAGGGGGTTCCTTGTTAAGTGTGTCATTGAGGCAAAGGATTGGGTTGAGCGGAGGCATGTCCTTGCTATCGCATGAACTTTTAATTTACAACTGCGTCGAGCTTTCTCTCTTTTTTCCCTCTATTTTTCTCCGTTGATTTAATTTATTATGCAAATGTTTGTGCAAGGAAGACGGCGACATACTATACTCCCTGTTGCCTTTTTTTCATATCATCATTATTTAAGGAGAGCGTAACCGGAAAAAAATATATATGAAAGGAAAGGAGAATTTCAAAGGTCGACTCATAAAATACTGCCTAAATTTATTATATTTCCAAATTGTTAAAAAAAATGGAAAGGAATAAATAATTATATAAATTGGGAAAACCGGTTATATTTCTGGAAACTGGACGAATTATATTTTCCGCATATCGGTTAATATAAAACTATTAGTATAAGTATGGATTTTATATAAAATCTAACTTTACTTGATCGTTAATTATTTTTTTTGGTATGTTCAAATTTTTTTTTTTTTAGGTTTTGTCAAATTGCTATCTAAATCCCAATACTCCCCAGCTAAAGAGTACATAAGGCTGGCGCCTAAGTGAGCGCCACAACAAATGACGGCAATGTCAAAATTTTCTCACCTCGATTTTTCATCTCATTTAGGAGCAGCCGTAAGAAGAGGAGATGTGTGTGTGTGTTTGTGCACACTTGTGCTTGTGTTTGGGTTTATCAGTCACATAATGCCGGCATGCTGACATCATAACTTATAACTTGATAAATAACTATATGTGTTATCCCTCTTATCCCTTTTTTCGTTGGCTCCTTGGCAGACAAATGACTTGACTGAAAGCGAGACCCCCAGTTTGGTGGGGGATGGATATTGAGGAGGGATGAAATATTTAAACCTCTGTCAAGGAGTGTGTGCTTAGTTTGTCTCCTTCTGCTTTTGTCTGATGCAGTTTTTTGTCAGTTTTCTTTGTTGACAGGATGTTTAAGAATTTCCTCCTTTATTTAAGCTATCTACTTCACTTTTCTTAAATAACCTAGCGGCTTCATGTTATTGAGATTAAATAACATCAAATTTATATATTTATCATTTAAATTTAATTGTAAATTTAATTTGTAAATAAATTTAATATTTTTACTGAAAAGAAATATTTAACTAGCAGATTTACGCTTTCAAGCGCTCATTGAGGCGCGGTGGAAAAGTTCAACGTGGACAACGTGACGTATGATCGTTGCCGTGAAATGTGGTCACAATGAACTCAACCTTGCCCCTTCAGCTGCACATGCCACGAATGTGAATAAAGTTTGAAAAATATTTCGCCCATCAGGCTTTGGGCATGGCCGAGCTGGAAACAGGTTGCACATGTAGTTAAAGCCCTCATGCATCCTTCAGAACAGAAGCACAAACACACGGCCAACACGTACGCACACTTGCCTCAGTTTACGGCAATTGTACATATATATATATATATGTGTGTGTGCTCGTGTGTGTGTGTGCCTATGTTAGCCAAGTGGAAATATAAATGCAAGGCAGTGCATTACATCCTTTTCGAGTAGAAAAGTAAAATACTCCTGGAAAAAGAGAAGATAAGCTTCATTGAGAAAAAATCCTGGCATACGCATGTATATATAAGCGTTAAAGTTTAATGGATAATAAACTATGTTTCGTTTAATAATTAAGAGTGGTAGTATAGGAATTACTGTATAAATGTGTAAATTTGTACCACTTAACAATTATTATATTGACAAAACCACCCAAAGTTTTAATCGGAATCGTTTAATCAAATTTCCACTGATATATCATATTTTATTTGGGTTTTATAAAATATATAAAAAAATCTTTAAAGGTAAAATTACATTTTGTTATCAAAGATCCTTAAATTTAAATAGATATATTAAATTAAATAAATAATTAAGGAAATAAGCCACTGTAGGCTGTTTTTAATGTTAAAGAAGTTTGTTTAATTATTATAGAGTATATAAATTACTTACAACATTTTAAAATAATCTTTGTTATCAAAAATCCTTTAATAAATATAAATAAACAAATATGCAAAGTTATTTGTTTGATTTTCAAGAAGTTTCCTTAGGATTTTAATTTAATTTTCATTTAATTTTAAATTATTTACTCTACTTTCTGTTATTCTATGCCATTAATGAATTTGTACTATTAATTTCTTTAAGTCTAGTAAATCAGCATTTCGCTTAATAAGTATGACTGAAATTCCCACATTTAAAATGAAACATTTCCAAAACAATAGAAACAGGCTGCGGAGGAGGCTACTACCAGAAGTTCCGACTTTTCGAAAGTAAACTAAAAATTATAGACAATACTTTGGCTTATAGTAGCAATGCACATATGCTTCACTGGCAACCGAGTAAAAATCCCCTGGCCGTGGTCTGGCAAATAAGTTTTAATGAGCCCTGGGCCGAGACTTGACCTGGCTAACTTTAAGTTCGCCTAATATGCGGCACACAAGCGAAAAAACACTACACTGCACTACGGAGTTATGAATTATTTACGAACATTAAAATGTTTTTTACTACTTTCCGGGGGAATACTAAATGAAATGAGTTAGATATGCTTGGGGATTATGCATTTTCCGGGGCTATTTTTCATAATTGCCCAGTTCAAAGGCAATGCAAATTGCCGAACAACAGGAAAGTTTTCCTTTAACTCCACTGCATATTGCGATACTTTCAATAGAGAAGGGAAAAGTAAAAAAAAAAAGGGGGTGCAGCTAAATAAACAGTATTAAAAAGTTTCCTTTCTCGCTCAGTCACTCGCTCACTCTCAGTAAAATCCACTTAAATGTGTTTTTCCAATTAAAAAACTTTTTCCTACACTTGAAAATTTTCGAGCATGTGCGAAAATCTTTTATGCGAATTGCATTCGCCAAAAGGCAACAGTCACAGCTCGGCAAACAGGGTAGCGAGGGAGGGTTGACTGGTGAAAGTAGCAGGGGAGAAAAGTGAATGGAGAAGTTCGGGCGAGGCAGCCGCAGAAACCTAATGAAAAGTGATTACAAACATGATAGATAAATGCTGACTGGCCACAGTCTCAGTCTCAGTCTCAGTCTCAGGCTGTACTTCTCCACTTTTCCCATTTTCTCTGTACTTTTCATCTATTTTCTTGAGTAAAACATCTCTGGGCTCTGGGTCAAATAAACTTTTTGGCACTGCTATCGCCGTAATGAACTTCTTAAGAGCTTTTCCATTCAACTTCGCCCCTTCTCTTCATCTGGCTTTAAACTTAATGAAAATCCATTAAAAAGTCCCACATTGTTGTGGCATCGCCAGGAATTATCTCACTTCTTCCGACTCCGCCTCGCCATCGTTTCGCCATTTCTTCACTTTTCTCCGCCATTCTCTACTTGTCGCGCACGTGTTCAACGTGACGTATGCGTAATGTGCTTCTGCTTGACTTGAGTTGTGCGCCAGCGGTTTTTAGCCTCGCAGCAGGCCATTTGCCAGCCATCAACCGAAAATAGCAAGCCAAATAAGCGAAAAAGGTAGCGAAACCTATGGGCAATATATTAAGGAAGTCAAAGCAGATTTACGTGTGGGTAAAAAATGCTAAAAATCAAAGAACCGAAATAAAAATTAGCCTGGTTTCCATTTTCAGATGAGTTCCAGGAATAATTAAATTGGAAATTCGCAGGAATCTATTATCTTAAAGGGTAATTATTTCCAACGAACTGGAGTTGGCTATAAACTATTTAAATGAGTAATACTAAATTTCCTTAAAATACATCAAATGTGAAATGTTCCGGGACCATTTGTTCTCAGAAATCTACGAAATTGGATTGAGAACACAGTTTTATATGTGCACGACTTTTAAAACAAGTTCCTTTGTCAAAATCATAAAACAAGTAGGAAACTCGCCGAGAAAGCCAAGTGGATTTATGCCCCAAATGCTGAAAAGGCAATCCCACCATTTTTTACGCACCATTTCAATATTTTTGAGCCGCTTTCAGTTACAGTCCTCAGTCCTCATCCCTCCTGCGAAAACCTTTGGCATACACCTCGAGCACAGATTCAAGGATCAAAAACAAAGGCAAGCATTCACTTTGAAGAAGCTGTAAGCACCCAGAAGTGTCCTTTTTGTTGGCCATTTCACCGGAAACGTTTTGTTTTTATGGTGTGAGAGTTGCAAGCGAGGCAAACAAATCAATGAAACACCCATAAAACCAATAAAAAACTTTAAAGACCCAAAAATGTCAAATGCATTTGGTTTTCAACGTTTCAAATTGTTTTTTCCAAGAACCTCACGAAAAAGGAAGAACAGTAACAGGAATTTTTTAAGGGCAAACAACGAAATCGTAAACTACAATTCATTGAAAAAGGAACGGAGAAAAGTTTTCTCTCTCAAGGACTCATTTACAACTTTTGGGGCCTGATATTGGTAAATGTATTTCATATTTGTCAAGTAAATATTGGCCAGAAATCTTCAAGGTAAGAGCTGTAATAAAATGGGAACTTTTTGAGAACCCTTTAAATTGCGCAAGAACTTATAAAGGAGAGGAAAACTTTGCAATGGTATTCTTTTTCGGGATGTATCTCCTTGGCAAACACTTTGTTTCTTCTCTGGCACCACTCACTAATACCCAATCTAATTTTGGCATAATCGAAGCACCTGCCAGGTATCCCCCACTCCTCTGTCAATATTGATGCTGATGTATTGCCAAATAACGCCGAAGATGTCGCTAAACTGTTGCACTGAGGGGGGGTAAAAGGGTATTCAAGGGATCGGGGTAGATGGACGACCGAGGTAAGCGGAAATGACAAACAGCGCAGCAGCGGACAAGGATAGCAGAGCAACTGCATTGCCAAACGCATCCTGAAACCCTAAAGGTGACGAAGGCCACTGAAGAAAAAACAGAGGGCTTTCTGGCAAAGTGCAGTTATTCATTTTAATTTATAAGATTTTATTAAGTTGCTGAAATAAAATTATTGTGGCTAAATGTTGGTAAATTGCTTAAAATCAAATTCCAACATATCAAATCGGATTTCAACCTATAAAACAGCCAAATAAGGCGATCACAAGAGCGATTTTGGTCTGTTTTCATTACCACCAAGAATACAATAATTTCTTATAATTTAAATATAATTGTTCCTACTTAATACTCGATTTAAAGAACAGTGTAGTTTAGTTGAAGCTCGGCGAAATCTGACCCCGAGACAGTGACAAAAGGAGCTGTCCCCTGGACTCCCTTTCACCGTACCCCTTGCCACCCCTGGCAACGTCCCTCGCGGAACCGCAGATGCTGCTCTGCTTTGGCTAACCCGAGACAGGCACAACACTCTCACCGGCAAACACCCAACACCTGTACACACACACACGCACACAGGAGGCTCAAGAGTTTCAGGTAAATTTACTTTAATCACTGTTAAGTGCAAAGGACACGGAGCGTGGGGAATAGGGGCACGACAGTGGGCAGTGAAGAGAGCAAAACACTTCAAAGAGCGGACTGGCTTTTGTGTTATGTTAATTACTGGTGTCACAACACCAGCAATAACAACAAGGTACACTGTAATAAAAGGGAAAAGTATAAGCTCTATATTTTATTTTTTGTTTATCAATTTAATGTAAAGTTTTGTTTAAAGAACAATTAAAGCAGAGGAAATTCTATAAGAAAACTACATAAACAAAGTTTATAAATGATTTTATTCACAAGTAACTAACTAACAAATATTTAATTATAATTTAAAGGAATTCTTTTAAAAATAGAACCAACTTATTGCTCTTACGAGCAACTTTATGCAAATTTATAAATTTTCTCGCAGTGTACAGTAACAGCCACTAGAGCCATGACAAAAAAAAAAAGTCGCTGCTTTGAGTGCACACTCGTATATCCTTTGAGCTGCTTCCGCTCGACTGCCACGCCCACTGCTCTCACCCGTCCGCCCACTAAGCCCCATTGCCTTGGCTTGCCTTAACTTGAAATTAAAAACCAACAGTGGCCAAGGCCCAGTGTGAAGTGGAAAGTCTCAGTGCCCGCTTAACCTACAATAACAAGCAAAGTCCTGTTGACATTTTCTCCATAATTACCCGTGCGCAAAGTGAAGCAAAATTGTTGATTTTATTTTGCATTATGCGAGCCCGAGCCGCGTTCATTCCACCAGTATCCCCATTTTAAATTATATACCCGAGCTTACTGCAGTTCTTTGATATCGGAAAGCTGCTCAAATTTTATTTATTCTTTTTGTGAGACAGTAATTTAACATAGCCTCTGTTAAGTGGCCTTAACTGCGTGTTGTGTCTGTAACAGCCACTGGAAATGCTTACCCCTCGGCAGAGTTCATTCTGTCGAACTAACAGGGGATGTTAACTGATGTGTCTTCTGATGTTAGTTCTGGAAATCTAGGGGGAGCAAGTTAACAGAGCAGTGTTAGCAGAGCAGAGTGGGTTTCACCTTTTCAAAAGCAGCTGTTAAACTTCCTGCTGTTGGATTCGGCTGTTAGGAACATATGGTTAAAGTTCTGTTAGTGGTCTTCATTTTCTGGCAACTTTAGAGCATGTTTTTGTAATTGTTTTATTTAAACAAAGATCGATTACAATAAATAATGTTTTGTGGCGTATAAACATTAAAAAAAAGTGTCAACATTTTTTTTACTCTTGCAGAGGATCTTATTTTATTTTGTTATGATATTTGCAACGTACTGAAGTAGGCATCTCCGACTCCATCAAGTTGATATATTTTATATTAGCATCACCAGCCCAGTCGATCTAGCCATGTTGTCTCTCAGTTTTGAGCTATTAATAAAGTTGCTAGGATACAGTAATAGGATAAAACATTAAATATCATAAAATATTAACAATATTAAATCTTAATATAAAATAATATTAAAGTTAATTTACCTATTAACCCTAACAAATAGGGTCTTGGTGTCGCAAAGGCCAATTGTGTGTCCTGACCGTGGTGCATCAACGCCCAAGAAAAAAATATATTCACAATATAAAATCTTAAGTCTAAACTTCAGCTTGTCCTTTCTATTTATTTATTAAATAAACCGTACAACAATATCTCTTATTGTGTAGTCTAATCCATAAAATCAAAACTAGTATTGCTTTATTTCAATATATATATATAATATTTCAATATTTTTTTGTTTTTCCATAAACTCTATAGTCCGACTGAAAGCTTTAATTTAACTTCACTTTTTCTGATATCGAGAAAAATGTCTTAGCTTCCTGACTACCAATTTATCTATATACATTTTAGACAGTATCCAATATCTGTCAGATCGAATTCCGAGCTAAAGCTTGCCTCTTCCTGTTTTGAACAATATTGTGTAGTTTTTGCTTCGGCTTATCGAGATAGAACAAAGCTCTGCACTAAGCAGCCCAAATATATATATATATATATACATTTGAACAAAAGGCTGTAGTAGTGGCAGAACTTTATAAGCCAATTTCAGTTGCGGCCGACGACTCTTGACGCTGGCGGAAATGCATTTAAAAATTATGCGAAAACTCGGCAACAAATGAAAGTATGTGTGGCGCCCAGACACCCCGTCCGGAAAATGTTACGGGGGAATAAGTGGGGTGGCACAGGGAAGGGACATTCAGACTAAGGGTGGACCGCCCGCTGCCGTATGCATATTTGCATAATGGCTGCGCTGTTTCAAAAACTTGCTAAACACTCTTGATAGACAAGATAAAACACTGTGCTCGCCATTTTTGTGCATAATTTATGTTGGGCGAAACGCCCTCTGCAGGACTTCGTCGGCGAGAAGGAAACTGAGGAAGAATCTTTTCACATCGCGCATATTTTTACCAGCTCTGTGGGAGATTCTACTCTGCAGGTGTGTGGAAGAATCCCTCCTTGGCTGCTGCCACTGAAATGATTTCAATTATTTTAATTAGTCCGACATTTTTCGGAGCGAGATTTTTGCGGCTTACGCTAAGAACTCGTTTAATATGCTGCTTCCATGGTCTGGCACTCATTAATTTAGTGCCAGGTTTAGTGTGGTAATTAAAGGTGCTTGCATATGAAATTCCAGCAAGTTATTATGGCGAAAAAGGTAGTGCTTAATTAATAGAAGTAAATAAACAATAACTGCAGTTAAATATTGTATTACAGTGATAAAAGTATTTCCATATTCATTCGGTATAAAGATTGCCAGATATTTCTTTTGTTAGTTTAATTATATTCAGTTTATTCAGTTACCTAAATGAGATTATGTACGACAAGTTGCCAATCATATATTTCATTTCAATGAAAATAAGAATATATATATAGTATTTTCATCCATCTTATGCCCTCTAAGCACAAACTTCAATAACGATTTTCCTATTTGCCTACTTTATTTTATTCGGTTTTTATACTGTGTCAAGTTCAGTTCACAGTCAATTTTCATTGAGCGGCGAACAATAGAGGCGAGAGCATATTTATTTTGATTGAAAAATAAATTGAATTGATGAATTTATTATGAAAACATAAACGGGCGACACAATGGCAATGGCAACGCTTCCTATATTCATACACAGCCATCGCCAGGCAGCTCCAATTTTGGTGCAGTGAAAATTTACAATATTATTTCACCCCTCGAGCTGTCTCGGAAAACTCCTCCTTTGACACTTGCACAAAGCAAACTTGAAATTTGATGATTTCGCCTCCCTTGTTGCTCTTGGCTCTATTCAAGCCGAAGTAGGGCCAATGAATATTTACTTTAAGCATCATATACGATGCTTTTTATATGCAGATTTGTGTTTACATTCCCACCCAGTCGAGTAAACTTTCCACTGGCAAAGCACCTGTAATTCCACCGACTTTATTTGCCTAATCACAAATTCAATATGGCAAAGTGTATTGGAACAAATGCTAAGTACCAAACGCATTTTTCGGCGACAATTTCTCCTTCTCGGCGAATTCTGTTTATGATTATTACGCGAACAACTTTCGGAGCCGACATTGGTTCTTGAATTTCAAATAAGACAATAGAACGGATATTTTATGATGACCATGACTTTGTTGTAAAATGTAATCTTGCATTAAAAAAATACATCATAATAGGCAATAACAATCATATATTCCATCCAATTAGTACACTAAATTGTTATCTTGTACAAGCACAAATTAGTTTGTACTTTTTCAGCGGCAAGACAAGTTTCTTTTCCCATTTATTGACAGTTTAGGATAACAAAATTTAAAGATTATATTTTTATTCTGTTATAAATTAAAAGTTATTTTAACTTCTCTAACGCATTAAAATCTGGACAAATTCATTTAAGCACATGCCCTTTATTGACTCTAAAAACACTTAAGCACACAACTTCGTTTTTATTGAATTTTTAGAATTTTTCAACCATTTATTATGCATACAACTGCCAAAAGACCTGCAGCAACTGTAAATTGTTGCAGTTCTAAGGATGCAACAGCTGCAACAACAATTTCTATTTCAGAGTGTATTTCTAGGAGCTTGACCTGATACTGCTGTTGGCATTATGTTTGTTATGGTAAATATGTTAATACAGAGGTATAAATGTAAATTCATATATATTTCTATTTATGGCGATGTAAACAGAAAGTATTAAATTGAATTTTTAAATGTACACAAACGTTTTCCTCCGGCACAATTTATTTCAAAAACTTAATCGAAGAGATGCGGACTTTAAAATAGAAACCAAAGATGGTATTTCTTTTCTTCTTATGCTTGTTGATTGTTTTGCCTCAACAGGAAATATAGACTCGACTATGTGTGCCAGGTTTGTAGTCAGGTTTTATATAGATTTTTAGGAGGTACTTAAATATATTATATCAGATAACGATTAAATTGTGACTTTCATTGCTAGATAAATATGAACTTTCCTTCAATGAAGGTTTTATAACACCTCACTATAACAATAACGACCAATTCCTTAGTACTTCCTTTATTTTTTGGTTCCTTTTCATTTGTTAAATGTAGCTTGACTCAAATATGTTGACTATTTAATTTAGTCTCTTTGTTTTGCCTTCCAGCTATTCTTTACGCTTTTAAGTCAGTCTTTTTTGGCCTTCAATCTCCAAGAACAGATTCTCCTTTTTCGCCACTTGCTTCTGAGTAAATAATTGTTGCGGTTAAGTGAATTAAAATTGCTCGGGCCATTTTCGTATTTACAGACCCGAAATAAAATATTTGAAAAATGTTCTTCCGCTTTATGTTTGCATTTTAAATTGTTAACTTTGATCCTTGAATTGAAAGGACTGCTAGAATGCGACAACAACAATAACCAGCAAGCAGCAGCGACCACAGGATGCAGCCAAAAGTGTTTGTTGTAATAACATTTGTGCTTCCTTCTCTGCAGTTGGCCAGACAGGTTTTGTTGCTGCAGCTTTGTTGATGTTGAATTTTGCAAGGAAAATGCGCTTAAAATCTTTACTTATGGTTTCCCAAGGCAAACACGTTCGTGGGAGGCGGGGGAAGGCGAAAATCTCGGCACGATGGGCTGGGTGGCAGAGTGGTGGTGAGTTTGTATGCAAACATATTGCGCATACGCCATGTTAACCAAAAGCTTGGCTCCATTGTCAACAGCTGTTTGCTGTCTTAGTCCTGGTCATGGCTCCCCTGATCCTCGTGCTATCCCCCATTTGGCCTTTTCTCTAACCCATCCTCTTGCCTTTAGCATCGTCCTGTCTCCTTCTGTCCAAGTTTTTAATGACAAATGACATGGACTGTGGGCGACGCATCTTCAATGCTTGATTATTACATGGAGAAATTTTATAAATGAAGGAATTAAGAATTTTCAATATACAAATAGATTATAAGCCAATTAAATCTTTGTCCGCTAAATAAAATATAGGTTTTTAAATATTAATTTTACCTGATTTGCCACCTTAAGTGATTTGCAATAAAATTTCAGTTATTTGTTATCTTTTATTTCAGTCTTTGATTAAATTCCCTAACTTCTTCCGTAACTTTTAGATAAATTTGATTCGATGAAAGATGTATAAATTTAGTAGTAATATTTGATCTCACTGTAGGACCTTTCTCCATCTATTCTCTGCTTCACATCGCCTTCTCTGCTGAAGTTTCTCTTCGTCCTTTTGCTTGCTTTTCTCTTTTCCTGGTTTCATATGCATAGATGAATAACCCTCTCTCAACCCGCAAAAAAAAAATGTAATGAAACATAAGAGACAACAACAACAGCAGGCAGTTTTGAAGATGTCTTGTCCTGCATCCTGGACGGGTGTACATGTGTGTGTGTGCGTGTGTGGGTCCTGTGGCAGTATGCATAAATTGTCTAGAGGAAGACAGCTGAGATTGATTTGCAGGCGACAGTTGCTGGTTGTTGTTGTTGCTGTTAATGTTGATGTTATGCTTGGTGTTGTTGCTGCTGCTTCTGCCTGTCTGTTACTGCGTTGCAGTTGCAGTGTCCGCTGCTAATGTTCATGCACTGAGCGAAACAATTTATCTCCATGCTGATACAATTTTAAAATAAATTATACAAACGCTAGAAATGCGTATTAAATATAAATAAATATTTATTTCTTCAAGTCAAAGCTTGGACTTAAGTTACAAAAATAAATCTCAATATACCTATTTTTTCTCTGTTCACCCTTAATTAAGTTGTTTCTTTTGTTTTACTGATTTCGTTTGTTTTTGGTTATTCCGGTTGTTGTTTTTTGTTTTGCCTACCCATCACTCCTCTTGGCCAGCAATTAAATTAAAAAATTTAAATTCCATATGTATGTGTTTTCCGTAGCCGCCTGAAATTGTTTTCATTTCATTTTATTCATTTTTCACTCAAGTTATTTTAAGCAATAAGGAGCAAGGCTAAACCGAAACAAAATTTGCATTTAGCCAGCAATTTCAATGGAATTTGGCTCGGACAAGACATGGAAATGACTGGGTAAAAATGGGAATAAAATTGATTAAATTGTTTGCAGTTTAGCCAGTAAATTCAATAGACGCCTTTAACCCCTTTGGCATACCCACCCTCCGTTCACATTGAGACGGGAAAATTATTAAAAAACGATTTTGTGGCAAGAGCTTCGGGGCGAGGCATCAAATAGGGCCCTTGCCACATCGTTGGTTTTTATGGTTTCGCGCACGCACAAAACTTTTGCCAACAGGCTGCTAAGGCAGCAACACCAAAGCAACAAAGGGAGCAACAATAACAATGGAAAGCAGAAACAAAATAAAAAAAAAAAAAACAACAACGTTAGGAACAACATTGCAACTTTGTCTGCTCCCTCCGAAAGTTGCCAGCTTAGTTACTAGAAAATGTTTGCAAGAGCCGGTAATCGTAGAATACTAGGATACTCTGATTCTTACTTTAGATAAAAGTATCTAGATGTTTTATTTTATTGTTAATGTACTTATATTGTAAAATATATAGAACAAGACATCTGACTTATTTAACACATTTTTTTATAACATTTTATGTGATATTCAAGTGTTTGAAAAAAATATAATTAGTTATTTAACTATACTTAAAGACACACCAAATAAGTGATACCTACAGTATAGCCTATAGATAAAATACAAGATAAATTAGTCTCAACAAATTCGAAACTACGATCAGACCAATATTATTTTGCTTCTGCAACACCAGCAGCAAAATTAGGAGCAGTCATTGAATTTGGGGTTTCCCCTGATATTTGAAAACAGGCAGTGGAAACTTTTCAGCCGGAGTTGAGGTGAGGGGCCGACGAAGAGTACCACAGGCTTTCCCAATCTAATTGGTGGTTACACCCAGGACAACCAAATGGAAATTTATGCAAGCCAAATCAGAAAATGAAAATGACTGCAAGCTGAGTGGACAGTGAGGGCAGTAAGCCGAGGCCGAGTGCAACATTAAGTGGCACATAATTGCTTAATCTCTGCGGCTCTTACACGACATTGTAATAATTTATTTGACAGCCTCTGTCCCTTTTTTTTCGAGTCCCAGAGACATGAAAATTAAAACGCAAATTTTTCAGACAAGACTCTGAAGGGAGAGAGTGCGGATTGCGGAGACAATGGCAACGACAACGTCAAGGCAAATTATGCAGTCAACATGTCCCCCTGCAGGACTGCGAAAAGGGGTTAACAATACAACGATTTTCTCTCTTTTTTTTGTGGGTCAGTAGAGGATTTATAGTTGGCCCAGGAGCGGCTGCCAGGCGGAATGAATCAAAATGGAGCTCTGGGCCAGTTTCAGAGTCCAACTCGAAGCTGATGCAATATTTTTTTCTATAAGAAATGCTAACTAGCTGTATCAATTCGGCTGGAAATGAATATCAATCTCAGCTAAGAGGAATAACTTACCGATACTGTGGCTAAGAGAGATTAAAACTTAAACTTTGTTTGGAAAGCATTCAATACTTTAGGAGAAAAGCAACAATTTAGGGTGAGGTTTAGATCCAGGTTTGTGGGACCAAATTTTAACGGCCGAATTTTATTTTATATACTCTATTATAGTTATTAAATTAGAAAGTATAGTATATAAATTTAATTGATTTATTTTTTATACAATTTCCTTTACTTTTATTTATCTAAAGCTAACAAATAGTTCTAAACTAAGAGCTAACTTGGGGGTAAGAGCCATAGCAGCTAAGGCCTTCAGTTCACAATTTCCTTTATACATTTATAACATTTCCATAGATTTTGTATGAGTTTTTTCCAAAGAAAGTATTATTTAAACGCAAGCATTTAATATAAAAAATTACCATCCTATTCTTAAATTGTATCTGCAAGATACAGTCTCTCTAAAAACCCTGATAAATAATTATCAGAAGTTTGCAATATTAATGCGGTAATCAACTAGATTGTCGGGCAAATCAAGTTTCTAACCTCAACTTCCATGTCAATTTTAGGCATCTGCTCTAATTATGCACATGCATAAATGTATATATTCGACAGCAACTATAACAATAATGTATATACACCTATATAGAGACGCATCACAGTGAATAAATTTACACCTAATCAATGCAATATTGAAATGAAGTTGACACACGAACACTCACAAGCAGGAACAGGATATCCAGAGTTTGCAGTTACTTATGCCCCGTGGGCATATGCATTGGAGTGTGTGTAAATGCTACACAAATATGTTGCATAATTACGGGCGCATTTGGAAAGATTAATGGATTTTAATTAGAAAATGAGCAAATAGCCCAGCTGGAATTTTCGGCATTCTCGACTATAAATCCACCCAGCTGCATGATTGATTGATTGGCCGGTGCTCTATCATCATAATGCTAAATAAACGCTATTTAAAGACGACCATTACCGCTCTGTTGAATTTTGGCTTGAGGTAAAATGAGGATTTAAATGGGTTTCGCCTTTCGTTGTCTTGTGTCTGAGTGGTTTGCCTCCCTCATGTCCATCATTGCTTATTTATAACGTCATTTAATTACAAAATCATAAGCTGTCAACGCACATGCACGATTTTATTGTGAAAAAAAAATTCAGGGACACCGGTAGAAACTCCTACTAAAAAGTATACATAAATATATATAAAATTACTAATTAAATAATACTTATACTAATAAGTTTAACACAACTTTATAATCACTTATATTTCAGCAATGAGAATATTGATAATAAAAACAATTGTGTCTTTAATTTCAAAGTTTATACCATTAAAACCTATTTTATAAGAATTTATAATATTAAGACCTTTAAACATTATACAAATAACAACTTCCCAGATATTCCAAACGGGAGTGTTTTTTACAAAGAATATTTCAGATTTCATGCCATTTCAGGAATCGCTTTGTTAAAAATCCCACCCTTAACTTCTGAATTTTTTTATTACCTTCAATTATATTATTTATTTTTTTTTCTCAGTGCCATTTCCTGGCACCCACAATATCCTTTTAAACGCATTTTCCGGTACTCTGCGTGTGACAGCCGCCTGCCTAAGGCGTTTATCTGTGTAACATGATGATATCGCTTTTTTGCCTTTTCCCTTTTTTGACGTGGGGCGTGGCACAACACACAAACACAAGTACACCCAAGTAACAGCGCAATTGCACAGCCAGCAAGTGCGGACAGGAGCATAAAATATGCAACCAACGCTGCCGTTGCACTTTTGATATATCGCCTGGTGTGTGTGTGTGTCGCATTTATTTACCAAAACCGAACTCCCAACGGAGACAGGCGAATGTTCCCCAGCCCAAAGTAGCGTGAAAAATGTTGTTAAAAAAGCAAAAAAAAAATACTTCGTTCATATTTTCAATATGATGTCGTGTCAATAACAGTTACGAGTATATTGCCCAGAGTTATCACAGTCTGCCCGCCGTATCCCACACTCCCAGTGTGGGCGAATACCTGTGCGGCATCAAATGGCTGAAAGGTGTAAGCGATGGGTAGCGGTAGGCGTTAGGTTTACCCAAGAGTTTTCGCTCGGCTTCTGCTGCAATGCGCTTCCAATCGAGGGAATTTCAGTTACCAGTTAGCAACCGAAATGGGAATATTGTGTACTCGAATTTTTTATTCATTTCGAGCCTGATGAGTTTGGGGAATTTTATTTGTGAATGAACAGATCTCTTGCTAATTGCTCTACTGATTCGAATCGAAAAAATAGAGTAAATACTTCTAAGAGCAGAAGACGGCATAAAAAAGGAGTGCGATTTCACAAGGTTAACTCTCTTTTATACCTTATATCTATAGAGTACAACCATATGATAAATTAGTGCCAACCGAGAATCTATGTAACAGTCCGCAGGACACATCACGGACCCCATAAAGTATGCATATTCTAAATCAGCCTTACCAGTGCCACAATTTCATCTGCCTTCCTCCCTGTTTAATTTATGTTTGTCATGCGCATAATTTGATATAGTAAATTAGCTATGTGCCTTTTTATTTCACCCACAATGCTTTGTGTACCTGGTAAAGCACACTCAACTGTAGCTTCTTACTTGTTTTTCAATGCAGTCCACAATTGACAACAATCAACAGGAATTTAAGAAGAGCATCGCCTACTAAGAAGTGAGGAAAACAGTAGAGCAACAGCCGCAGGTTTTGGTTTCCGTGAGAGCTTACAAGCAAGGTTTTGCGCCTTGCCAAGGATACTTCCCGTTTTTTGCCCATCCCCAACTATCCTTACCGAAAGGAGCGTCGCTTGTCAGCCACAAAGTGAAAAACGCTACAAGCGCCAAATATTTCATGGGAAAACTGCAAACAGCAACGAACACCCACAGAAGAAGTGTGTGGGAGAGAGTGAAAGCAATAGTTGGGTAAACTTACATCGTTACACAAGAAAAAATAAAGTTGTGTAGTTTAAAACAGGCTTTAATAAACAAGTCAGTTTAAATACAACCATATAGGCTTTATGAAGCATTTATGGTTGATTATATATTAAAGGTCATTCTTACGCCATAAGGTCTTTTCCATTTCTATATTAAAATGATCAAATGACATGAAATGATGTATGTTTTTTCAAGCTGAAGTACCTTCATTTGTTAGTTCTAATTAATTGATATTCATTTAGTTTATCGTCCTTTTTTCGAGTGTATGTTTGTTTATTTGCATCGCCTAAACAGTTCTCTCCAAGGAGAGCAAATAGAAAAAAGGAACTAGAGGGGTGGCAAGATTTTTTGGATGTTAGCCAAAAGAAAAGCGCAACACAAATACGCATATCAAATTTCTCGCCAGCGCAAATAGAAAACGGAGAAATCCTGCTACCAAAGCTGGAGAGAAAGTGTGTAAAGGCAGGACATGCTACAAAAAAAAAAGCAGAAGAGGACAAAAAACGGAGACTCTCCCGCACACAAACAAACACGAGCTGTATTTAAAAGTGTGCTAGTATGGGTGTCGCACTCAAAGGACTTTTGACTTTGCGTGCAACTGAGCATATGAGCGTGATTTCTGCATTTGAGCTTTGCTGGGCATAAATAAAAGTGTGGAGAAGGACGGAAAATAAGGGGGGGAGAGAGGAGGTGGATGCCCAGGGCTTGCGACTGTCCAGTTCGGGCTCAGCCCCACTTTGCTCTCTTTTCCGGGCAGCAGAAAAAGCCTGCTGAAATTTCAAGCACTTTTGACACTTTTCCATACCCAGAAAGAGAGATAACATTTTGCAATGTTCTCAGTTCCCTATTATTTGGCGATTTTCAAAGAATTTAATATAAAAATCAAGAAGGATCTTTAATGTTTCTTAGCTAAGAATATTATTTATTTAGTAAATATTTTTATAAAACTCTCCAGCAAATTTAAAACCCTTGAAAGAAGCGCCTAAAAGTACGCAGAATATTTATTATCTTCCTGGAATATACTTGGAGCACATACTTTCGTTTCATTTTACTTGGAAACTGTCAAAATATTTACTGTCACAAATGTAAATGGAAGGCATATAACCAAATAAAAGGGGAAATCAAGGAGGGGGACAGTTGGAACACCTCTGATCCCAGGGCCAGAGCGTTTGGCATAGTCTTACACAAAGATTTACGTACAAAATGTTGACATAAAGTGCGCCAAAGTGGAATTGCATTTCGTATGTAACTTGAGTATGCTCTTTTGTTAACACGATGACGAGGCTGATGATTCGGACGATGATGAAAACGAAAATGAAAACGATGATGATGCCAGTATGCCACGCCCAAGCATTTTCCACTTGTCGGCCTCGCTTTCAACGCCCCCAAAATCCCACTTTAACACTCTTTGGGCATTTTTAACAAGGCATAACTCTCTCCCACACTCACAAATTGCACACAGGAACAGACGCACAAGTGGTTCGCCCGATACTCCAAATACGGTTGATTGTTGCATCGGTCGTTGTAAGTATCAAAGAACATTTTCCACTCCTAAAGTGCAAAGGGAAAATATGTAGAGAAATACCGATTGTGCGAATGCCTGAATCATGAAAAATTCCTTGGCAAATTATGGAACACATTTTCAACTGTGTCAATGAAAAATATGGGAATATTTCCATGGTAATAAAATGAATAAAGTGGTTGCTTGGCATGTGTTATGATGGCATTTAAAGAAATTGTTTTTTTAAATACCTGATTGTAAAATGCATAGACAAAAATAGATACTATTAGCTAAGTAAATTGGAATTCTTCAAATAATTTAAATAAAATCGCCGCACTTACCAACAATTTTAGGATTTCAAGTATTTTTAAGACATTGATTCTCCTTGACATTATTTGGGATTTATTTATTGTTAAATTTATTAAAACTTGAGCAGAGAAAATGTAATGCATTTAATTTAGCATGAATTTTCTCAAGTATTTTATCATGATAAATGCAGCTATAATAATGCGGCAGTCTAGACTATCCTTCAAACTTAAGCCCGGCATTCGCCACTGTCTCTCGACCCTGCACTTTTCTCCTTGTTTGTGCATTAACCCTTGGTCTTAGCAGGCTTCTTTAGACGCCTTGGCAGCTTCTGTTCTCCACTTGCTCCGATTCCTTTTCTTTTTCTGTTTATATGTGAGTTTGCATGGTGATGGCGACGTAATTACGGCTAACGGACACTGTTGGGCACCACTTGCGGGCATTTGCAGCATCGCCCAGCCTGCCTTGCTTCTATTTCCACCCACTCTTACATTTTTCAGCACTTAAGTGGCCTTTAACACCTGCTGATGCTGCTTGTTGCAGGTGCAACATTGTTGTTGTTCTTGTCATGTAGCTGCTTTTCAGTCCTGTTTGTTGCAGCCATTAGAGATACACTGCAAATATATATTGCGTTACGTTACATATAAATAATTCCCATAGGCATAAAAGGATATAGAAAATACCTGAATACATTTTATTAAAATAAAGTATTCTAAATGTCCTTACCAAACCATTCGAATAAGAACAAAGGTGCAAAAATGTACAGAATAATATTATTGCCAACGTAAATAGTTACTCAAGTTTGTCTACTACTTATGAACTTTGTTTTCTGTGTATCTGCGAATGCTACGTGACCATAAATAAAATTGACAAATGTGGTTTTGGTTTTTTTTCAGATTTGTTTCGTTGGTAATATTTCCTGGATTTCCAACCGCATTTCGTGCAAAATTCGCTAAATTAAGTTTGGCAAAAAAAAAAAAAAAGAGGACACAAAAAATTGTTATGCAAATGGTGAAATGGAATATTTGAGAAAATTATGTATTCTATATCGCGATTAGCTCAAGGCAACTCAATTAGTTAAAATGCAAATCGCTCGAAAGGAAAACTCCAAATTAAGGGGAAGAAAAATCGAGGCAAGATAATGATTGGATTATCGTTTTCATTATCGTTACATTCTTTTTCGGAGAACCAAAGTGAGTGGAATTTTTGATTTTGCCGTCGGCGAGATGTAAGTACATTCGATAATCGCACAGCTTTTGTTTTAAAGCTTACATAACATTTAATTTGATTGCTGCATACGCTCAGACGCTCAAATGGCCATGAAAACATATTGAGCAGCAGCAGCATCAGCGTCCCATAAAAGGCTGTTTTATTAACTTCCACACAAAATACAAACGAAGTGGGAGTTTCTGTGGGTGGAAATGTTGCAGGAGGATCTGGGGGTGGGGGACCGTGAGCCTCTGGCAATACAACAAACGGCAGGAAACAAAGTGGCCTATAAGCACATCAGCCAACAGAGGCAAGCTCTCGAAAACGGAAACTGGTACAGGTGACACAGGTTTCAAGGTATGAAAGCATATTGAAAGAATCGCTCGACAAATAATAAAAGAAAAATGTATATAAATATTACATTAATTTAAAATTATATTTATATAATTAAAATTATATCCTCAAATATTTTAGTTTAAATTATTCTTCTTTTTCATATGCTGTATGATGTTACATTGGCGTAAAATTAAATCTTTAAATTAAATCTTTAAAAATTAAGAAATCAAATTTATTTACCTCTAGATACATATATCTGAACATTATCAATAGGTAAGAATCTTTGGTTTATATTATTTATTTAGATCCTAAAATCTAGTATTATATATTACATCCATACAACTTAATATAATTGCCAAATAAAGAGGCTTCATATTTATGTAACATAATTGCCGAGAGCTTAATGTTCTTCAATTTTTTTTGTATACACCTATTAGGTGTATAAGGTTCATAATTAAGGTTCATTTTCCTTATATTCTTGATCTTGATTTTACTAAGTTCTAGTTATTTTAAAACACTAAATAATTATTAAATATTACTTAACATAATTTAAGAGTACTTTTATTTCCCTTCACAATAAATATTTCCATACCCTTGACTTTTCGTCGGCTGTACAATTATCCTTCGCATGGACGACAATCAAATACTTGCACACATTCACGAACACAGTGGCACACACAGATAGGTCTGAGCACATACAATTCAATTTCCTCAAAATGTTGTATTTATTATTTCCTCATTGCATTTGGCGATGACGTCGCCGTCGGAGTTAGTCCGTAAATCGGAACAGTTAAACAAGCGAGTGGCGGAAAATGGTAGGGGGGAGTTAGGGAGATATATGAGGCAAAGATACACACGTACAATTGTGGTCACCTATCTATATATCTATTATACAAATAAAATAAGATAATAGTGTATGGTTTTGTAATATAAATAAAGTTTTTAAAACGTTATGAATTTACAATTTCCTGCTGAATAAATTAAGTAAATGTTTTAATAATATAACATAAAAATATTTGATAATTCTATTCGTTACATGTTCGGTGGATCTTGGGTAAAGATCACGCAGCAAATGTTGCCATCATGGTCTCTTAGGGCTCTCAAAAAATTATCTTATATGTAAATAACTAAATAATTAATATTAATTCTTATTAAAGTTGTTATTAATCTCTTTTTGAAACAAAAAATCCCCTGCTATTATATTAACCGCAAGTGTTTGTATGAAATTTGACAATATTGTTGGCTCACAAAAGGCAACATCCGAGCAGGTAAGGAAGACAGGACACAGCCTGATGACAGCGACGGCGGCAACGACGGAAAGGAGTGCTCAAAAGGGTAGGGGTGGAGAAGCAGATGGGGCTAAGGAAGGAGAAAGATCCTGTGTGCAGGCTTTCATGCTTTAAACAATGCGATAAAATGGTATTAGTCACGTTAAATTGAATTTATTTAAGCGCGCTTTTAGGCGCACCGGCGGGCAAGGCTCCCGTAAGCTCTCTCCCTCTCTCTCTCTCTCTCTCTCTCTATTTACCTCCTATCTCTCTCTCTCTCTCTCTCTCTCTCTCTCTCTCGCACAGCCACATCCTTTATGACTTTGTGTGTGTGCGCGGGTGTTTGTTTTGTATTTGTGTGTGCCAGTTAAGCCTCATTGTCAGCATATCCTTTGAGTGTTTTATGTTGCAACCGAGAGCTTGCTGGCTTCAATTGCTACCTGAGTTTATCCCCCTCTGCCTGGCCTCTGCCCGCCCTCTTTCCCCACATCTTTCTCTCTATTAAATACGAAAATTATGCAAATTATGCGGCCTTATTAGATTTATTTGTGGCATTCTGGAATATGTGGGTGCTGTGCTGCTGTGCTGGCGTTTTTCTGTTTTAAGTAACTCCCACGGGGAGTGTACAGAGTGTGTGTAGGTGGGGTAGGTGTTGGGCATTGTGCGAAAGAGAAGGCGCCTAGTGTGCGCGAAAGAGAGGTGGTGGCTTTTTGCTGGTTATTGGATAGCCGGAAAATGATTTACGCGCTCCGGCTGCGGCCAACAACGCTTATGAGACAGTGAATTATGACTGCCGGTGGCGGTGACATTCTTTTGGGGGCGTGGCAAGTCGTGGCGCCATAATAGCACAAAGCCCAGAAAGGACGAACAGGGAGCGGTAAACAAAAGAGTGAGGACGCATTAAGGAACTGTGGATTTTACTATTTAATGGTGTCCCTTTGGGATCATTGAGCTCTGAGGTGATATCGATCGAATGTTTGGGAAACTAATCCAAAGAAGCACAAGAGCAGATAAAGATCTTGACCTAGAGTAGCATTTCTAAACATTTTTAAAAGGAGCACAAGTTTATTCTTTATAAAAATCTATATAAATAACATTATATACAGAATATGCTATATTTTAAACTATAACTTAGTTACTTAAATTATTCAAGTAATTAGTCTGGTTCGATCTACATATTGGAGTCCAAACTATGAAGGAACCCTAGCTTAAACCTGACTAGAATTGTAAAATCCTAAGGGTATCCCTAAGATCATTTAAATACCTTTAATTGTTTATATTTCCAGATATCCAAAATATCTATAGTAGCCTGTAACTTTTTTAGCTCCTTCTTACATCTATGCTGGGCTAATTCTATCGAAATTTATGCAGCTCCAACAAAGGAAGATTCCAAATGAAAATCCCACAAAAAGAAAAACTAGTGTTGATCAAGTGTAAATGCCCAACATAGCCACTAAACCATGCCAACGCATATGTATCGTGTGTATATTTGGAAGCGGAAAATGCAATTGACGGGGGCGAAAAGCGGAAACAGCAGTAAAAAAGGATTAAGCCATGTTGTAATTGTTTTGGTCTGCATGGGCTTTGGCCCTCTCCCCCTCCTCTCTGTCTGTCGCTGCCATAGCCTGGTTCTATCATAAATATTTAAAATTTAATTGAAATTGCGTTTGCAGTAAGCAATCGGCGGCTGGGTGGGTAGTAGGCTGATGGTGTTCTGGTGTTTGGTGGAGATCAAAAGACAAGCATTTGGCAGCTGTGGAAATCAACGCCCCAGAGCGGGGCATACACTGAGGGAAATGTGGGTGCAACTGTATCCCGCCAGGGGCCAAAAACGGCAACGTTGGATAAAAGTTTTCCGATAAAGCGCCGGCTAGCAGCATTTCCTGTTTGTTTACTGTTGTCTGCAGCTTGCCAAAAGAGCTCATAGAGGTGTGCTCACAGCGGAATATTCCAACAGTAAACCCTAAAATGGTGAACAATAACTTTAGCTTTCAATTAGTGGTTTAATTTCCAAAAATTTCAACGGTATTAAATAAATTAGTTAAATTTTTGTGGTAAATACTAGGGTTTGGTTTATTACAATTTTTTAAGGCAAAGAACTATGATATATTTATGTTATAGTACTTGGTTTGCAATCTTCTTTCTCTGAATCGAATAATCTTGCATTACATTTTCGTTTATTTAGTTTATCCTGTAAATTGTTCATCTGTGGCCGCGTTCCTGCCCCAAATGCTTTTCCTTTTTAGCACAAGACTGTGCTGTTGCTGCCATCTCTGGTCTTGTTTTTGTTGTTGCTGCTGCACTAAAGGTCGGGCGACACACACAGTGCGTATGCGCTACATGGCTTGTTATTTATCTTTGGCTCATTGCTCTCGGGGGCCATTCTTGCTGTCGTCCCAGGCCCAGGTCCAGGCACTGGCATGCCAATAAACTGAGCCCAAAGAGACGTCAAGGAGGCGGCGGAGGAAAGCATGGGGCGTGGCTGTGTGGCGGCACTCAAGGGCGTTTAATTGAATGTACGTGACACGGCACGAGCCCGGGAATGGATCGGCTTCGAATGGAATGCCGCCGTAGAGGCATTAACAGTGGCAGAGGGTCTGACCCACCTTGACATCGTTGCATTGCTGCTGCAGTGTCGGAACAGTTGCAGGTTGCAGGTTGCCGCTGTGTATGTTCCACGTTGCTCCTTCATCTGCGGGTCGTAAATCAATGCAAATTACACTTGCCAGTGGTCCTTTATCCTGCGCAGGTTTTGCGACATCTCTGGAAGCTTAACACATGCTTCTTTGGGAAAATCGGCGGTTAAGCGAGATGATAGTGAGCAATAAGGAGAACTAGTTGAATAACATAAAAGAAACTTCGCCTTAATAATTGTTTAAATTCTTTTATTTAAAGCTTTTTATAAATAAATGAAACGAATTTTAAATCCATGCTAGTTGTTATTTTATTATTTATAGAATCCCTTAGATATTTCATAACAAAAGAGATAATCCTTACCTTTAATAGTTTCCCCTATTTACAAATCCTCCCTCGCTGGGAAGTCGACTGCCCCTGCTGGCCCTGTGACAATTTTTCAACACAACTCGCACAATTTTGCATTTTAATCACTCACTCAAAGAATGCTTACAATGATATAATCTTTTCGGTTGCCCTCGTCCTTGGAATCCCTTTTGGATTCGGGGGTTTTGCTCTTTACGACTGTGGAGCGCATGCATATGCTGATGCAAATATGCATGTTGGTGTGCGAGAGTGTGCAATTCCCATGCATGTTCAACATGATTAATTTCTGTAATAACTCGATTGGAATCACGCGCCAGCAGCAACTTTTCCATCACGCATTCCACAAACACACACACTCACACACACACACTGATACCAATGCGCCATTTATGCATGTGTATGTGTGAGGGTCCCTGGTGGCCATGCACGTTCCGTTTTTCGCAGGATACGTGAGGTTGGTCGCTGACCAAGGACGTGGCTTAAAAAGTATGCCAGGGGGAACTTATGTTTTCTTTAACTAAAAATAAGAAGCTTTTAAATATTAAATGTCGTCCTAATTAAACTAATTTTGATAGGCAGTTAGCCCCCTTTTTAGTTTAGGTCAGTGTGCCCATGGAAAAGGCAAGCAGCAGTATCACCGATAGTGCTCCTTTGCATCGTCCTGTGGCGGCATTTAGCATTTGACTGCAGCCACCGAAGCGAACCGGGGATGGTGCCACATGGGACTGCGGTCGGGGGAGGTTGCCCACGCTCCAGCTAAATCATTTGCATCCACCTCGCCCCCACACCCATCATACAGTTCAATAAGTTTTAATGCACTTAATTAATTCCCTCTGCGTCGGACCACGAAAGAGACAGCAACGTTTACCATTTCAAATTGGATTTGAAGAATATTTTTCTTTTTTACTTCTCCTGCCGGCGGAGTTTGTCAATAACATTAGCATTCCTTGCTCTACGGCAAAGTCGCCCACTCTGACTGTTTACCTAATTTAAGTTATTCTAATTCAATTAGTTCATCGTCTAATTAATCGTATTCGGCAGGGTTTGCCATCGTCGCATCCTTCGCTTCCTTTTCCTCGTGTTCAAGTCAAATGGAAAATGCAATTTAGTTGAGTAAATATCGAATTTCATGTCGACAAGGATGCTTATGTAGATTCAGACATTTCCTCTATGTTTGTTCACCGGATAATGCATATGTGAAAATTGCAGAAATAGAGCTAGAATGATTGGCAAAGTCTATAATTGCATTCAACAAATGATTCGTTCTGGATTAGGTTTCAAAACAAGCGTCTTCATTGCATTTGTTAACTAAACGAAATAGTTTTGAACTAAGCCTTAAAATAAAATATTTATAAAAATATAAAATCATTTAAAATATTCTCAACTTGACTATTTCCAATTCCTCGAAGTAAAAAGTAAACAATGCCTCTGGGAAAAAACTCAACTTGAATATAAAGAGTCTTCAATGTAGTATTTAATCTCATTTATATTATTTATATATCTTAATAAATTAAATATTATTATATTACCTTATTGATTCTCTGTTCTAGTGTTTCTTGTTGATAATAGTTTAAAATTTGAGTTCTTAATAAATAAACCGAAGTGGTTTAGTATCCCCATATCATTTAATTCTTATATTGCTTACTAAACTTCATTTATTAATATAAAAATACTGTTTAATAATAAAAAATGCAAACACTGAGTCTCAAGTTTTATTTTTAGTTCTCTTCACCGTACATTTCCACCGAATCAGGTCAAATTTCATTGTCTTTAAAAGTTTAACTCGCGGTTCATCAGATGCTGGAATTTAATATTGCCTTGCGCCTGCCTTTTCCTTATTTTCCCCACTGAAAGGAATGGATAGTGGGGTACGAGGGGTTCGAGTCTGGCCAAATCTCATCATGCAATTGAATTCCCCGAGCTCTCGGACGGCTTTGCTTAAATTAAAAGCAAAGTCAGTCTCGACTGCGAGTACAAATTGCAGGAGAAGCGTTTATTTGTCATAGGATTTGGCCAGCCAGCCAAGCAGCGGCCGAAAGCCGAGTGCCTGGCTGGTGGAAAAGCGGAAAAGCGGAACAGCGGGAAAGCGTGGCGGCAGGCAAAGCAACAATACAAACAAGCGCATTGACAGCCGCTCACGAAAGAAACAACTAAAGCAGCAGAGCAGAGCAGCAAATGAAAAACAAAAAAAAGAAAAAGGTGACGGGGGTGGAAAATCCAGGAAAACCCGATATCCAGCCATGGCCACAGCGGTTAGTAGTGGCGATGACTTAACGGATTTTCAATCTCAGTCTCTGCCACCAGTTTCCCTTCCATTTTCTCTTTAGCGCCAGCAGCTGGGGCTCGAGCAGGGTGACGTGGGTTAATTTTGTAAAATGTATTTTTTTATAAACAAGACATTAAATAAATGTTAATGAAAAATTTGTATGACAAGCAGGTAAACAATATTTGCATTTATATGTAACATCAAAGAGAATTTTAATATAACTAGTGATAACTTGCTTATCATTATTATAAACAATATATTTCCAGAGTTTATATTTCAATATTTTCCGCTAAGAATAGGTAGCGTAATTTTTAAACGAGAAGTAAATCTCGATCCGTTACAGTAACTGCTGGTTACTGCTGTTGGCCACTTTGCAGCCGATATTTATATTTATTTTATTTTCTTTCCGCCACCCCCTTCGACTCCAGTTCGCCACCCTTTTTGTTGTATTTACAGTGGACAAGCGCTTGTTTGTTTGTTTGTTTGTTTGTTTGCCAACTCGTCTGTCGCTTTCTCTGTTTGCTGGCAACTTTTACTACGGATGGTTGGATGGCGGGGAGAACGGCATGGGGATTGGCGGGGTGTTACATCCGCAATGCATTTCCTTGCGGAGTTAAAATAAATTGCGAATAGTAAAAACCACCAATAAATTGTCATTTCCGTAAGAGGGATATTACATTTTTTAAATTTATGAGCTTGTGTGGACTTTTAAAAGCAACACCAACAAAAAAAAAAGAAGGTACAATAAAAGAAGGAAAAATGCAGTTTAACCAATGTTTGTATGTCCAGACTTTTCGGTGGAGAAGCTCCCCCCGAAAAGTTAAATCGAAACGGATGCTGGAAAAAAGTTTGCAATAACTTTCAACGTTTTCCGCTCGGACAACAATTGGTGGAAAACTTCAATCCGCCGAAAATTCTAATTAACTGATAAACAAAAAGTTGTCTGTTGTGGGCCGCCCGCCAATCTTCAGGCGCCTCCCCATGGGGCAAAAATATGAAATATTATTCACACGCATTGACATTGTGAAAATTGCCAAATATTCTGCAGCAGACAGGCTGGGTCAGACGTTGAAAAAAGGCCGGATAACGTGGCGTATGTGTAATATGCAGCAAACGCCCGCTAGACCCCGGACACACACACAGGAAACAACCAAATGCAACCCTAACAAATTATAATAAAGTTTATCGATTAACGTGTAAAACAAGACCTTCCCTCTGCCAATTTAAACCGCGCGTCCCGCAATTCGAAATGGCATATCCATGTAATATGTTTCAATATGGTCACCTCACCTCCCCGCCGGTGATATTCAACCTCCTCAATCTCCGCCTCTAGGAGCGGTTTCATGGCAAATTTATGTTTGACCAACAATAGTTTTTTTCTACACTGTACGGAGTCATTTATGATTTTTTAAGAGATTGAACATTGATTATGAAGAAAATATAAATATTGATGAAAATTATTTTCTTTTAATATTATTTGGTAATAAAAAAGGAAAGCTCTCATGATTTTTTGTTTAACAATTTCAAGAGAAAATAATATGTTCTATATTTCTGAAGTTTCTCAGGCTACACATCAATTTATAAGAGCACTTATGGATCATCTAAATAATCTTTAATTTAAGAACAAATGCTTAGAGTTTCATGGATACAAACATTCAAAAAAGAGTTAACAAAAATTAACTAATATTCTCCATTTTATTAAGGTAACATATTAATTTTAATGTCTAATTCTTTACATTAAAACTGAAAACAAATAACTTAAGAGGAATAACTATTTTTCTCAAAAATATATAAAAGAAATCTTAATATAAGTAGTAATAAATCTATTTAAAAGAAGCTTTTATACAATAAGATTTCATTATTATACTTCTAAACAATTGCATATTTTAATTATTTCCAAAGTTAGTATTATTACTCTTTTATTATTTAATTTATTAACATTAGAGTATCTTTCGAATCGCACACACACACCTTCCCGATTTTTGTTTACCGTTTTGTGTACTTTTTGCGGTTTCTGCAGCAATTTCAGTTTTGACATCTCTTTCGCCCTGCACATCCTCCCCCTTTACGCTTTTTTCGCTGGCAAGCTCGTAGATTATTATTTGCACATTTACCAATGCATCGGTTGGGGAGTTGGGTGGTGTGCAAGGCTATTTGTAGTGTTGCTATTGTTGTTATTGCTGTTGTGGGTTGGCAATTTGCATGTGGTTATGCGCAAATTTCATTGTTAAGCGCCGAAGCCAAAGCCACGCAAGGGGCAACAGCAAATGCAGCTCAGATACAGTGCAGTGCAGGTGTTCGCTCGCTGGAAAAGCAAACAACTCTAGCAACCGACGGCGACAACAAAAGAAGTCATGGGGGATAAATGTACGCCGCCAAAGGTCGAGGCAATCAATACCCTGAAAATTAACTTTTTTTCCTAATTAAGTTAGAAACTCTTATTAGAAATGTTTTTGAGGAGATTGTGAACACATATATTTATATTTAGAAGATTGTTTAACATATTTGCGGGCATTTATTTCAAAACACATTATTGAATTTTGTTTATAACAATTGATTGGTATTTTTAAAAAGATTATATTTGTACTTATCAATGTATTTTACAATTTATTAGTGTTTTTAAGTTATTTCCCAGTATTACGTTCTAAAAAAAAAATTGCAGTTAGCAGAAAGCTATACAAATGTTAGTTTTAGATAATTGCAAATATTATATTGTTAAATAGCCAACTTTAAATTCATTATTATAACAATAATCGTAATAATCAAACTTGAAGTTTGCTGAGATTTAAATATACTTATTTTAATCTAGAGCAGAGCATTTAGAGTCGGAAAATCCCACTCCGTTGTTATATATTTCCCAGCTAACAGAAAAGGAAAAACAACGGGCAAAAATAATGAAAAACTACCGGCCTTCATTTGCAATAAGCTGTGGCTTTGAGTCCCATACACCGCCAAAAGTTTTCCCAACTCCTGTTTCCACCGAAACCTCCACGTTCTACACGAAATATGAATATTCATTCTGTAATTTGTGCATTAGTCCTTGCTGCAGGTGTTGTTATTGCTTCTGTGGTAATTAGGTGCTAATGTTTGCCAGAGAGAGATGGCCAGAAAAAGAAAGAGACAGAGAGAGAGAGAGGGCATATAGTGCGTGTAATTGGATGCGTCAGACTGCCAGCTAATTATAGGCAATGCAAATACAAATACAAGCAAACCACCAAAACTCATCCGATTAGGCCTCTACATCCGCATCCAACGCTAATTTTCCTCCATGGCTTCAAGGATATTTGGATTGTTTTTTTTCTCTTTTGCCTTTTGCGAGGATGCTGTGTATATATTTATATCCAAACTAATAGCGGGTTATAAATCTGGTCGAGCGTACCGCCTTAAGCCAAAGAATAAAAGCATAAAACTTTTCACGATAAATTTCACAAACAAACACCTGAGATACATCATTAGATTAAACACAAAAGATACAACGCAGTGGAGACAAAAGGGACATGGGGGTAGAAGAGGAACACACAAAGATGTTGGCGTTGGAAAATCTTGACGAGGAAGGTGGATTAGCTTTTCCGAACAGTAGAACAAGTGTTCAAAATAAGAGAAGGGGAAAAATAAATAAGATAACAAGACGGTAAAAGATGATTTGCAGTATAAATAAATGTAAGTAAATATTTGAAAAATAAATGCCGGAACAACCAAATAAATTTAAAGAAATTTTGAGGGGCTTGTTAGGAATAATATTTCGTATAACATTTTTCTTGCTTTAGTTGTATAATATGTGGCATTTTAAATATATCCTATAAGTAATACTTAATCCAAATATCTTGTGCTCAAAATATATTTCCCTTACACCATTATAGACTACAAAGAAAATATCCTTAGAGCCACTGTGTCAGCGCTAATGTTCCTGCCATTTCCTCCTTTATTTTCCGCCACTACCTGGCAAGCTCATTAGTGAAAAATTACTTTTGCGGTGACTTATGTCATTTTGCATGAATTTGTATTTCTGCTTTTGTTTTTCGCGGCTCCAGTGTATCTTTTATTTGGCTTGCTTCTACGCGGTGTATGCTTTGCATTTGTGTCTCGTGTTTGGTCTAAGCAAAGAAAATTGCTGGCCATGAATCATCATCTGCATCATTTGGCCCACAAAAATGCGAAAAGTCACAGAGACAGAGAACGAGAGACACAGAGTTGACAGGGCTAAAGGGGCAAAAATCCCTTTTGCTCTTTTTTAAAGCCAGCCAATTTTCCCTTGGCGTTTACGTGCTGCAATTGCAAAGATGTCAAGGCAAACTTTGTTTGACTTTGGCATGCAAATCATTAAACGGAATGTCAGGCACTCGAGGATTGCTCAACAATTTCCTGGATTTTCCAGCCATCGCAGGTTGAGCATACCGCAGAATGTTCGTTTAATGAAGCCCGTTAAATACGCGCACACACGCGTCATGAAATATTATTAACGCTTGCGCTGCTGCTCCTGCGGTTGGTAATTAAAAAATTGCTCATACGTCACGTGAGGCAATCTCTCTTGTTGTAATGTTTTTTCATAAATGTTACGCATACGCTGCGCCGCGGGTGGCTGAAGTCAGCACTCAAATGTCAACAGTGAATGTTAAAATTTAATAAAGCAACAAGCAACAAAAAAAAAACCAGCAGGCAGAATGAAAAATTAAAAATTATAAAATACATTGCAGACGCAAGCGGAAAAAACATCATTTATCAGGCACTTGAACACATTTATGACAGGTCAAGCTTAAGGACGAATTAACAATGTGTTAAGATCAATTATATATCTCGTTAATTTCTCGGGATACCTTTAAAACGATTTCTGGAATACAGACTGTAAATTGGTGTCTTCGAACATATTTACAAAAGGTATATTGTTATTAAGCCAAAACAGGTAGCTAAAAATATGCAATTTATTTAAATAACTTTAACTTTAACAGTGCGCCCAGAATTAAGAGCTGATATATATACATTTTCAAATATTGCAGCTGACAGTTTCGCATATAAGTTCAGGTTAAAGAAATTAAACTTTTACGTGATAATCGCCAAGAACAAAAAAATGGAGGAGATAAAAACAAGAGATCTCTGACCAAAACGTTCCATCAATGAGAAATTTCTGTGTGTGCAAATTAAATTAAAATGCCAACGCGCAAAATGCTGCCAAAAGAAATGTATTTTCTTTCTAGTTTTTTGGTTGTTGTTAGTTGAAATGCGTGCATGTGTGTTGGTGAGCCTGTGTATCTGTATGTGTGTCTGCTGCTTTCGGCAGATACTACAAAAAAAAAAAAAGTATTACAGTGAACATTTTTTCCACATATTTATTTTTCTTTTATTCATTTTCTCTTATTTTAAGAGCTATTACTTTGGTTATAATAATGCCCAAAAAATGTTATTGAAATAGAAGAATAAAATATATATCTGCCGACTCTAAGGATTTTATTTCGATTTATATTATGAGCTGCTTTTCGTTCTCTGTGAAAATGAAAATTGCAGTAGTGGCCATAGTAGCCTTAGCACGCTTCATATTGCTCACGCGCTTCGCTTCGCTTCTATTCAAGCAAAGGACGAAGGACGAGGCAACCTACCGCTGCTGTAGCTAGCCATCTTTACAGCATTTTCATCAGCGCAGCGCACACCGCGTTGTCATTTATCAAAAAAGCTAAAAGAATATATTTGCATTCTGAAATATGGCATTTTTATGCATTGGTGTGTTGCATTTTGCAAAACGGCAACAACATCCTTCTGCCGTCCGTCGTTCGTCGTCCGCCCTTGTGGAATGAAAAAATTGCATATATGAAATACGAATTCATAAGGCGAGAAATATTCGTATGTGTGAGTTTTGTGGTGTTCGTTGTGTATACGCCACGTTGGTCGCAATTTATGCAGACATTCACTTACATATAACCACATAAACATACACAAGCACACGTGCTTCTTACAAACCAGCGTAGTTTCTTGTATATTTGCTTAATACTCGTTGGAAAGAAAGTTTGGTTGCAAGTGCATTGGCCAGTACTTTTCAAACTGATGACTTCGAACTCTGAACTGTTTTATGCTCAGCACAGTTGGCGGCATGATCTACTGTAAATCTGTAAATTCAATAAATCGAAACCATTTCTACTATAGGCGAAGGCTTACAAATATCTTTAATTGGTAATTTTTCCGAATTTCTTATTATAAATGAAGAGCACCTCCGAGAAGGCTCCAACATCAGTTGGACAAGAATGTGTTCTTGAATTAAAATGTAATTATTATTTGATCTGTGAGTTCTTTCCTTCATTTCAATGTTAACCTATGAACGTATCAATCAATTTTAATAATTGAAACTTGAAGATGTTAGTGGTTCAGGGGTAAGTTTCAATTATAAAAATATAGTTGAATCTTTACTATATAGTATTTACGAGACATTTATTATCCTCTCCAAAGAGGATAAAAAGGGTCTGGTCGAGAACATAAATTTATAATTATACAAATTTTTATTTCCTAACTATTTTTATTATCATTGCGATAATATCAAACTTAGATTAAACCAAAAGCTTTCTTAACCTTTTTTGACGCATTTTACTTGTGGATCTTATAGCATCTCAAAATATTTAGTTAAGGTTACACCGACTGGTGTAATATTTTAAGATGTTCAGTACCCACGGTTTTCTCCATTAAATAATAATATAGGAACATCCCTCAGCAGCGCTCCAAGACCTCCTCTCCAAACTATTCTATAAATTACATAAACGTGTGTCTTTAAATATTTGATTAGTACAAAAATCACATCACAGCAATTTAGTAAAAGGAATAAAGATAAAATATTTCCTTGCTAAATTATACTGTGTAATGTGCTGTCAAAAATTAATTAGTAAACGTTGCTTTAAATTTTGTATAAAAGGCGACCTATTCTTATGTTAGTATATGACGCCTGTACCCGGAGCATCTTTAAGCGTGGAACATTATCAGAAATTAGCAAAAAGGATATGGATATTATCAAAGGGACGTTGTACCTGTTGCCAGCTATAATGCTTTTCAACAGAAATGCAGATGCTTGTTGTAGGGCATTTACGAAAACATTTCTGGATTTTATAGCTTCTATTTGTAAAAGACCAAAAACCAGATTATTAAATTACCAAATTGGTGCACAAAAGACTTTAACACACAACTTTATACGGCTATATAGCCGTATGCCTTATGTCGTACGCCGTATATCTGTATAAAGTTGTGTGTTCACATTGAGAGAAAGCTAATAATTGTAAAAACTATATAACAAAAAATTAATATATGGCTTGTGATCGTCATCAATTGGACAAAACAAATTATTTTTCGTTTCAAAATGTAAAGAGTTTATCGATATATAAACTATTTTTCATAATTTAACTGTAGGCCAATGAAAGTAGCAATCAATCAGTTTTCCTAAATTAAACCAAAATAACCCGGTAAAAACAATAGTTGTTCAAGCTTAAAATTTTAAAAGATAGTTGTAAACCATCAAAAGAAACATTTTTCTTAACAATTTACTGAACCGAATTACCGTTTGGCCAAACGAACTATTTCAATATTATTGTAGATGAAGCTGTTCGGATCCTGCCTCTCGGTATCCGCCCATAAAGACACAAATGGCTGGCATAAAATACAAGCCTTAATGCTTTAATAAAATGCCTCATGGGCTTACACACTCACACACATGTTATTCAATTGCCTGCAGGTCCTGCGAGTGGAGAGGTCCTGGCTACTACACCAACAAATTAAGCATTGACTACAGTGTCCGGCGAATGAGGGAGACAGAACAAGAGAGATGAAGCCCGCTGGCTTCATACAATAGCACTTTAAGCACAGTTCAGGCTCAACACTCTCCGCCCCAAATTCTTCTGCCCCTAACCACCTGCCGATGTTACATTTTACTTGGCCAACAGTTTTTGTAATTCCTCGACAATACCCAGTAGCCGGAAAGTTGTCACGAAAGCGGGTATGTTATACAACAAAAATCATAAGGATATGATATATTAGTATTTATATTATATATAAATCAAGGAGGAATTTTCGCATATTAATCAATAATAGAAATATATTGTAAATGCCAATAATGATCACTTCCGGGTCTATTCCTTTGCACAGTCAATTTTACTTCCTGTTTGTTACCCCCTTTTACTATTTTATGCTTGTTCGTTTGCTTTTATTCTTCTCCCTTCGCATCTGTTCCGCACTATTTTCTTCCCTCTTTTTTGTTTTTGGATGTTTACTAATTAACCGAAACATGCGCTCCTTGTAGTTACGCCTTACTTTGGCACTTCCTTTTGTTCCACACACACAGCAGCGGCAAGTGAGTGTTAGTGCGTGTCCTTCGACGTGCTCTTGTATGTGCAGCATTGATGAAAAGGCCTGGGCTTTGTGTGTGTATTATTTTGCAATTAACAATCTGCGCCTCAAAGCAACGCCCAAACACTTTTGGCTCAAGGAGCTAAAAGACGGCAACAACAAAAAATAACACTAAAAGGAGCAGCAATTTATTGGCTTTAAGGCTTTTCGGCAGATGCAGGCATTTTCGTTTTGGATTCCGCATTTTTTCACTTAAATTGCAAATTGCTAGTTGCGCATACGCCCCATGTGTCCGTTGTTAATGAGCTGATAATGAATTTATTAAATTTACCACTCGTTTGCATTTTATAGCCCGGTCGAGTCCATTCCATAGATAAATTAACTCCTCGTGGAATATTTTTTTTTAGTGGCGCTGCTACTATTGTAATGAGCCAGCGAAATAATTTATTTATTATTTATGTAGAGACGAGCCATGTAAATTGATCCGAATGTTGTTTCACATTTGCCCCATTCCTTTATAGTTGTTAATTTATGCACTTTGTTTAATAACTTTAATGGCGGCTCGAAATGTGGGCCATAATAAATCAGCATTTACGCGAATGAACTAACCGCTGCATATAAAACAAATGAAACAAAAAAACGAAAATTAAAAGTTAAAAACAAAAACAATAATTAGCCGAAGTTGTCCATTCCCTTTCAGACAATTGTTTAACTAAATAAGCTTGTTTTCGTGGAACTCCTGATATTCTTGTTGTTTTTTATATTATTTAATTCAATTTTTAAAATAAAATAACATTATAAAACTGATTTTATTCCGATATCAGTAAGGGCGTATTGCTTATCCGATTTTTATAGCGCACTTATATACAAATTAATATAGATCCCATTTGCGGTTGTCGGTTCAGCCATAAATAAAATAAAGTGAAAACAAAGCATTAAACGAAATACAAATTAGGTGAATTATATATAGATTTATATACATATATGTGTATATCCTCTGCCCAGTTTTAATGCTTAATTCTCTTCACTTCCCCTTGCCACCGTTGGTTACCCTATATTATGCCACAAAATTTGTAAACATTTACTGCTAATTAAATTTAAATGCAATTAACTCGAGTGCTTGATGTGATCCCCACTAACAAAACTGAATTTTTTATAGTAATAAATAAATATATCAAATTAAATATAAATATATCCTTTTAAATGGTCGTTTTATTAGGCTTAGCCCTAAACATAGTAATTATCAGTGTGATAGGCATTGAAATTCATGTTTGGTGTACCAAATTGTTGTTTAAACGTTGATTTAATTGGTTCAATGAACTTAAATGAATGGTGTTTCTACCCAGATAGTTGTGGCTTATTATCAAAGCTGATTAAATGTATTTATTTACAACAAATAGACAGCTAGGTTACACCTGAGGGGTATAATTTCAAGACGATCTGTACCCACGGATTTTTCCGTTAAATATTAATAAAGAAATATAAATACTTCGGTCCAGATAGCATTCAGCTCGCATCTTAGCTTTCATTAAGAGGATCTTAGGATCATTAAGAGAAGGTCGAAGAAAATGGATATTATCAAAGGAACGTTGTACCTGTTGGCAGCTATAATGCTTTCAAACAGTGTTTGTTGCCAAAGATTAATTCCTATATGCGAAATATGTGAAAAATTGGAAAATAAAATAATATACGGTCATCTTATTTTCCCAAACAAACAGCAACAAAAATGAGGTAACTTAATTAGTAATTAAGTAATTAAGAAATCTACTCTAAATTTCGGTATACGCCAAAACCAAAACAGAAAATTTCTAGTGTGCACGGTACCTTAAAATATAAACGCCTTTAGCTTATATTTTTGTTTAACCTTCATATTTTATGAAGAACTTTGCAATTATTTGCAGTTCAATTGCGATTTGCAAAAACTCTACCAACGTTCTGTTGAATATTGATGTGCGGACACATAAGCATTATCCCCTTTGTTGACCACTACGTATAGACAATGGGGAAATCCCCTTATTCAAGGTATCAACATTATCTGCCGCATAATAAGCAGTAGAATAGCCGCACCCACTCCATCCAGTTCGCTCTGCGTTTATTATTTATTTATTTAAAAATTTCCGCCTAGTCGACGCTCTTTCTATTCTTTCCCCGCTTTGTGGTCCAACCTTTTTAGCCACTTTCGTTTTAATGTAATCAAATGAACGTGCCTCGCATTATTCTGTTGCCAATAAATTTCACGAGGCAAATAGATGAGAATTGGATACCGGCGGTCCCCCTCGCTTGGCTGGCTACTACTTTGGCGGGTCCTTTCCTCCCACGGGAACCACCACCTTATACACTACGAGAAGCATTTCAAAGTTAAAAACACTAAATTTCATTGAAAAATAGTTGTATTAGGATCTAAGATAAACTACAATATTAAAGGAATCTAATCTTTTTTTAGAAATATTTTCATATTCAAGGTAAATCTCCAAAATTGGTTTAAGTGCATAGTCCCCGATTCTTTGCCAACTCCCCACGAACAATAACAATGAGCTGGCTTCGATTCTCTCAGTTGCTGTTGTGGAAACGCCTTTTTCTTTTGGACAACGTGTAAAATTGAAAAATTCTCTCGAGTAGCCAGCACCGAGGAAGTAGAAAAAAATAAGAAACAACCGCAGAGTCCTTGAGGAGAAATGGAATTGGGGACGGGGCTTTTGTGGGTGGAGTTGTAGGGAGCTCTGGCCTGGCCTCTAGGGGTCTAGGGGTGGTGGCCTCTCATATAATTGAAAGGGACAACACGTCGAGTCGAGGCTATTAGGTTCGCTGCCGCTTTCTCCGCCCCCTATCATGGCTCTTGAGACTCGGCGGCTAATGGATTTCACACAGCAGCCCCCCTTAGATACTAATATATATATATTGTATTTATGTATTTTCCGTTATATTTATGTATTTATTTTCACTTACAGTCCAAGTACTCGGAAAAGCAGAGTAAACAATGCCAAACAACATTTCACTTCACATATCCCGAAAGCGGTTCAACGGCTTCCTTTCGCCGCCCTCTCAGCCGTACCGAACTGGCCATGGACAATATGCAAAATAGCTGAAAGGGAAATATTTCTATTATTTATTTACTCACACTCTCCATTTGCATTCGTGTGTCCCACACATACACACACAGCACAATGAAGCGTACGGAATGTGTTTAGAGGGAGTTCTCTGTAGTTGTATATTTTTCATATTTTACACTTAGCCAGAGTCCAGAGGCAGGATCGAGCTGAGTCCCTTTTATCCCTAAACGGTGCGCTATAATACATTTGATGAGGCGTGCAAAAATATGTAGTTTAAATAAAATATTATCTGCTTATTTTTCAATTATATATTACTTAAGGCTTTCTTATAAATATAATATTTAAGGTATTTTATTACACTAGAGTCCTAAAATAATTTTTTTTATTACAAATATAAGAAATTAAATATATTGTCGGGCTCTCATCTAATAAATTAAAATGTATATAATTTTTTTTTAACAGATACTACATTTTATTATCTATTTTTTCTTAATTCCCAATAAAACAAACCTCATTTCTATAAGACGCAAGAAAGTATGCTACGAAAACTAAAAAACTCCCTGCACGCGCACACTCGAAAAAAAAATTGCGAGCGTTAGTGTGAGTGGAGGGACCGGCAACATTGTAGGGCAGCTTCCATTTTTTTTTTTGCGTTTAGAACTCTCAATTGAATCTTGATGCACGTGCCCTGGCACAGGGCCCAAATATAATTCCGGGGCGGACATAGCGATGGCATCGCATTCAGGCCATGGCATGGGCATCCCCAGGGGTCCCAAAGGGTGCAGGGTACTCTCTGGCATCCCAATTTATTGGGTGGAACGAGGGGGGAACAGGCTGGAGCCCAATGGGTTTTTTCTTCTTCTCGTTTCATTCATAATAATTTTTATTATGGGTCATCGGCCATTTGTTTAACGCTATCCACACACACACACACACGCATAGAAGAAGGGGTGTTTGGATGCTCTTAAGTGGGGCCTATCCCATATACATAGATATAGCCCAGGGGCTCAGGACCATTTCATTCAGTCCATCTATTAGACCAAATGTATCCTGCGTCCATTTTTCCCTTTGTCGTTATTGTGGCGCACTCTGTCTCTCTGTTCTTCAATATTTTGTATTTTCTTTATTTTGCATATTTTCGTATTATTTGTTTTATTTATGGGCCCATGACTCTGATAAATGGCCGCAACTTCATCCTTCGTCCTTCGCCCACCTATCAACGTGTTGATGTGATTTCTTTCTCTTCTCCGGTACCCATTAAAGTTTTTTGCCAAGATGGGTTGTTTCAGATATAAGGTAATATTAAAATACATTTCGTAATATAAAGTATAAAATAAAATATTCAAACATGATTATGTTATATTTTTTGAAAATAGTTAATATACAGGTTTCTAACTAAAACAAGTTGCTTCAAACATATTCTTTACACTCTTTTTAAGCTATATTTTCTTCTGCAGTTCTTGACATTAAATAAAAAATAATAATAATGTTGCATCTGAAAAATGATTGCTTTATTCTATACAATTCCTAATATCTTCCTTTTCTTTTTTTCACACAGTATCTGCGTTGTTCACCTCACGACTCTTACATTCCATTCGCTATTTTTTTTCTCAGCAAATTATTTAAATTTCTTATGCAGGCCCTCGTTCAAAAGTGAGTGGTGGAATGGCCCAGGAAAAAAAAGAAGAAGGATGCGAAATATGTGTGGGTCGAGAGTAGCAAATTGATAGATGCCCTGTCCGTCCTGTCCGTCTGTATTCGAGGACCCAAAAGTGGCAGCTGGTCCGTTGTCTACACAAGAATTATGATGGCTAATAACACGTCTAAGTGGTTGCTCTCTACGGTGTTCCATCAAAAATCGCATACAGCTGCTAAACGAAAAATGCAATTGATTCGACAGTTGCTGATGGCTTTCGGGCCCCCAAAAATAAATCAAACCTGAAAGTGCATTGCACAAATGAGTGGCAGCCAGATGATTTATAATGTTGGTAGCAAGTGAAACGCCCACCCGCTGTTTACATTTTGGCATAGATTACTTTTGGTCAGACGCAATTAAATCGAGCTGAAGTTGGGAGCTGGAGCTGGGAGGCTGGAATGCTCCTTCTCCACCTTATGTGATGTATTTTGCTGACGATGGTTCAGGGTGCCGATGTCAGGACATTCTGGTAACCATTTCCTCTAGACCCTCTCTGTCGCTCTCGCATGGTGCATCCTGTTCATCACGCTCGGCTACGTTTTCATTTTGGTTCAGTGTGCAGCGAAAAACTTTTCCCTATGACAAAGTTTGTATCTGCGGATACTCTCATCCTAACATCCTTTCGTTGCGAGTGTTTTATTTAATTTCCAGCACGCGGCCATTCGCGATTCCAATTCAAATTCGCATTGCAGCGCCATTCGGCTGGTTGCAACAGCGGGGGAGGCCGCTGGAGTAATTGGGTTGGGTTCGGGGGTTAGGAGTTGTTTTCCTCTGGCTTACTAGCATTCCTTCAATCCCTTCAATTTTTGTGTCCATCAAAGCCACTGGCGGAGCTAAAATTGAATAACTGTCGCTGGCTTTTTTGAATAAACCAAGAGAGACTTTAAGTTAACCATAGATTACTTATAAATTACTTCATTGATTGATTGAGTTGAAAGGGAACTAGATAATAAAGAAGCTGATAATTTAAGGAAAAAGTGTAGAATTGGAAATTCAACAAAGTACCAAGCCTTTTTGAATGGAATTTAATTGTAATTTATGCTTAGATATGAATAGGTTTTTGCGAAGTCTGCGGATAACTAAATCAAACATGTACATTTTATTAAAATTAAGCAGAAATTTGGTTTCTAAAACTATAATTTTACTGAAGCTAGAACTAATACGAATAAAGTCGTAGACCGGAATATTATATTTATTAAAAGGTTAAAACAAAATTACAATAGAAACGCGTTACCTGTCACTTGACTGGTAAAAAGGAAGTATACAGGATATTGGTAAAACGATCTACTACAAGGGAGGTCATATTTCTCAAAACGGTTGCAAAATCCGTAAATTAGAATTTCAACATCAATTTAAATAGTGTATTCTTCAGATATCCTTAAAAACTTAAAGAATAGATCTTCTAACGAACTTAGTAGGACACAAAAATGGCGAATGGCAAATTTGATCAAAACAAAAAGAAAGTAAAATAAACATTTTTAAAAATGTTTAAAACCTTAATACTTTTTTTTAACATATATATTTGAACACATAAATGTCGGTATATATATTTTTTTTTAATAATAGTCTGCTGAAGTTTATGAAAAACACAAACCTCATTTAACATATTATAAATGCAATATCACTTAATCGAAATACGAAAAAGTTCGATGGAATCAAGTCCTATAATTGAATTGAATTCATACAAAACTACAGTTCGTTCTGCTGGTTGTAGATGTAATTATGTGTCTTCACCTTAACGTGATGTCTAACATTTCGCTTAGCCAATTTGCATTTGTCTAGCTAGTCTAGCTAAGCGACAGTCGGCAATTAAAATCGAGACGAACCGAGCCGCTAGCAAGGGGAAGACTCGACGGGCTTTGAAGCATTCTCATCGTGTCTTGTCTTCTCCTGTGGCAATTCTACTGCATGTCCGCAGTCAGCCCACAATCTGTTTGTCTGTATAAACTTGACGTTACTCCACTTTTCCTCACAAATTTCCCGCCATTCCCTGCATTTTCCGCCACTACAGTGTGTGCCAGTGTGTTGGTAAATATGCCCTGCGTCTGTTTGCTCATGTTGCGCTTTAATTTATGCCATCCAGTAGCAGTGGAAACCGTGCTCCTGTATCGTTATGCTCCTCTTTACCCATTTTCCTCCAGCATTTTCCCCCCTTTTCCCAACCCTCTTGCCCAGCTCGTACATCCCCCTCGATCCCTCAGTGTCTGTTTGGTGAAGCAAAACCTATTTTCTTTGCAGCTGATTGCATTTTATAGCATTGCAACCTGTCAGGCTAACAGCTTCAAACTCTCAACTCCTTTGGCCCAGGAATTTTCAGCTGCACAGCATCCCCCTTTTCCTCGTTCTCCTCTCTCCTTAGCCCACTACTCCCTAAAAGTCCCCGCCCCCAATGCTCTATGAATTTTTTAGCACACCTCGCGTGCTGCGTCCTGGGAGGTGGGCCTGGGTGGTGGAGGGAGAGTAAGCGTGGCAGCAGTAGAATAAATAAAAATTTATTTAGTGGAAAACCTACGAGTTTCGGTACACTTGGAAAAATAAGAAAACTAAATTTGCTCTCGGATTTATTAAGAAATTAGGTGACACGTTCATATTCTTTAAAAAAAATAAAACTCTGGACAAAATTCTTTTTAAATATTTGATTTACATATATTTTTACTTACCGTATATACTAATAATAAAATAAATTTATAGCTCAGTAATCCATAAAACAAGGGACATATTTTTAACTTATTATAGAATATATTATTATTACTTGAAGTTATGGTTAGGTTACTGTAAGGTAAAGAAAACATAAAATAAAAACCCTGAGAAATTCTATTTATCTTGTACATATTTTATAGAAAACTTAAACAAATTCTTAGTTATTTTTTCGCTGTGCACTTTTCAAATGTATATTTGTTTACCTGCCATTGGATGGCTTCAAATTTATTGGCGCAAATCAGCTAACAATAAGCGTGGAAGTTTTTTCCGCCCTTAGCCATAATTTGACTGGAATTGTTAGGGGGTTTCCCCCATTTTCCCAGTTACCTCCTTTAAATGCCGGCGGCCACTTTTGCTGACACCAATTTTCTATTTGTTTGCATTTCCCCTCAGACCCCTTTCTGAACTCACCCTCTTTGTGCGAGGAGCACCATTATGCGATTCAAGTTGCGTTTAATAGTTAATGCAAAGCTTTTAAGCACCCAACACAGCAGTCGACAACAAATGCAAGTCGTTGGGAACAAACGAAAAAAATGAAAACAAAATGCAAAAATATATAAAGAAATGTAAGAAACAGCGAGTACAGGAAAGGCAAGAACTGAGCATTTTATACTCTGTAAACTGGGAACTATTTAAATGTAACATAATTCTTATATATTATGTATTGTATTTCAGGTTAATTTCATTAAATAAATTAAGAACTTACAACTACCTAACATAACAAAGTTTAAGGTTAACTAACCTGTCTGCTTCAGAGAAGGAAATCTATGTAATACAAATAAAACGACAATTGCTGTTCATATATTGTACTAATTCATTTTTCTTTATTTTTTCATTTAATTATGTTTAAATAAAGTATCAGATAAAATCATATCAGATATTTAAAACCTTTACAATTAAACGTATTTTCTTATTACAATTTATTTTAAATGTTCATTTAATTATGTTGAAATAATTCAATTAAATATAGCAAAATACGAATTTATTACAGGTGACTTCATTAAGAAGCTTTAGTTTTATTGCAGCTGTATTTTTCTCTTTGATTGTTGCATTGTTAAATATTATTATAATACCCGTAAACCTTATTGAAATTCTCAAATACCCATTCCTCCTCACCTTTTGCCGCTCAACTGGCTCTAACTGTGGAATTAAATTTTCAGTATTTTCGCTTGCAGGAAATTCTCGTACTTCTGCAATGCAACAAGGCGAAGCAAGTGCGGCATGTAATTACATTAGCTTTTATTTCTATTATGCGCTCATAACGTATTTTTTATTAATGCAGCATTCCATTAAAGGAATTAATGGCGAACAAAAAAAAAATGGGGGAGCGGCGAGGAAAGCGCTAGAATGAGCGGGTAATTAAAAATGATCGGAAAGTTGAGCCAACATAATGATGTGCTTAGAGAAACTCAAGAGCAGCTGCCCAGTGCCAAGTCCCGTGTCCATTGCCCGGTGAAAAGCCGGACCAGAAACACTTCTGCTCATTGGGCAGAAGGGATGACCCAACAAGTTGTTGAGTACCCAAGGACCTGTAACCATATTTGGGTCAACGATGTTGAATTCCGTTGCTAGAAGAAGTGCAAAGCCTATATGCTGAAGGAATTAAAATGGAGATATGAACAAATATATAAAGAAGTTATAAATACTTTTAAGCGCACATATAGTTTATGCATTGCTAAAAATCAACCCCAGTCTACTTGATAGATTTCCCTATGTAACCGAAAACCATAAAAGGCCAAAAATCTTTTCGCCACCGCATTGACAATAACAATTGCGTTAGCATAAAAAATTCATTTAATTTCTTTTTCATGTCACCGATAAAATATTGAAAACGAAAAGAGACAAAAGGCCCCAAAGTCAACCTGAGCCCGAAAGAAATCAAAGCCAAAATGCACAATAGAATATTTTTAGCGAAAACGCGATCCAACCAACTATTATTGTATAAAAAAATGTCATTTCTCTTTATGGGGACTATTCTCGCATTGATAAAACCAAAAGAATTTTGATGAACTCGCCAAAGTTTATTAAACAAAAAAACGAAATTGACGAAATTCCTCCCACTCTCTCTGTCACCCTTTAGCCACCTAATATTTTATTCATTTCATTTTGAAACGAAAAAAATCCATCTAAATATAAAGTGTGAAAGTGCGAAGATAGAAAGAATCGTTCAATTTTGGTTATTGTCAAACGATCGGCCAAGTGTGAAAATAGTTTTGAGTTCCACTTTTGGAATTTTATTAAATTCGTTATTATTGTTATGAAAGTCAGCAAAAGTATTAAGAATGAACTTTAATTCGAAACAAATGAAACAAACTTAATTGGATATTCAAGAATGGCGGGAAAATCAATTGGTCTTTAAATACCTAACAATACTGGCACAAAAAATGACTATACGATATATATTTATAATTTGTTCATTTATTTATAATATTTTTCATTTAGATTGAAAATAACAAATTGTTGTTTTTATTTTTAAGTGATTTTATTATTTAATCTATTTTTCAGGGACATCCCAAGAAAATAAACACGAATTACAGAAGAATCTTAAAGCTTTAATCTATTCATCACATTTATTACTATTTACTATAACTAAAAATGTATGTTTCCTAATTTTTAATTACAATTTTAGCTTGTCTATTGCAGGACATGTTACATTTAATTCAAACCTTTTTCCGAAGGCCACTTAACCCAACCACTTGTCTTAATCAGACCAACTAACTTAAGCTTATTTGCTATTAAGAAATCCGCTTTAGATTGGTGGGAAATTGTCTGGGAAAAGGTTGTTCTGCACTTGGCAGCTGGCAACTTGGCCCGAAGCAACTTGGCCCGCCCGTCAAAAGTTTTTGGCCAGAGCGTCAATGCTATCGTCATTTTGCTTTGACTCCTCCGCACATGATTATTACACGCGCTCCCACGCACACACACCTCGCACACCCCACACACACCCACACACCCACTGACAGGCAGACTGATAGACAGACACATGCAAACTTTGAACCGAAAAACTTGCCGCAAAAAGTTTTTAAGTAAACGAAGAGATGGAAGCCGAAAAGGGTAAGAAAAAATTAAACTAAAAACCAAACTTTAACTTAATGAAAATGCAATATTTGCCTGGCTAAAAGAAGATCGAGGAAAAAGTTTTTCCTGCCTGCCGGCAATTTATGCACCAACGTAGGCCAAGTCACAAAAATCAAAGACGAATCGAGTTTCAGTTCTCAGTCCCTGATTTATGTCTTACAAAATCAAAATCGGAAGTGAAATAAAAACTAAAATTGTAAATTCTCTTGATTATGGCGGAAAGAAATAACAGAAAGAGAGTTCGCATCGTAGACTTCCCTCAAATCCAGGCACGGTCCTCCTCGATGAGAAGCTATCAGGATTTAAGCAATTACGAAGTAGATCGAGTGAATTCGGCTTTATCGGCTGCTGCCAACCACGGGCAAGTTGCCCAATCAATAACTTCAAAGTCATGCAAAGATCTAGAGGCAATCAATGCTGATTCGGAGAGTGACGATAGCTCTCCAGAAGATCTTGAAGCGCCAAAAATTCTGAGACGTTCTTCCACCTATGGTTCTAAACAAGATGATGAAGATAATGAAATGGAAGCGCCTTCTGGGTCCTCCAAAAGCAAGAAAAAAGATTTGTTTACCATTACTATCAATAGGAGCAATCGTCATCGTTTGGAAAAGGCATTGACCTTACTCGAATATGTCGAGGGGGGAGGTAGTGACGATGACAGCGACTGTTCTCACAGCTCAACCGCATCAATATTGAATTTGAATATCGGCAAAAAGAATAATAGCACCAGCACTCCGCGGGTGCAAGCTCTGAAAGATCGGACATCTAAGAATCGTTAGGATAATTAGGCATCCTGATAAAATTTTCGATGGCGCAAAAGAAACCCCAAGAAATTAAATCAAATGGGAAACTTAATCGCAATACTATTCCCTTGAAAATAAATATTTAAAGCATTTACTGCTATAGCAATATATTTTTTGTGTATATAGTTCTTTAAACATTTAATATTTATACCACATAAATATTTATTTCTTACTCTTTAAATTCTGTCATCAAAAATGATCTATTCATTCCTTTTTTTACATAATCAATTTCCATTGCTAAGTCCTCTTTAATCATAGTTTAAACTGAACCACATAAGCTTTTCTTTTGGTACTCTTTTGTGATGAATTCTTGTTCTCGTTGTAACACTTTTATACATTTTTTATGCGTCTCATAGTAATCAGTTTCCTTTTTTCATGTGTCTACCAGGGAAGCTGGATAAAAAAAAGGGGTGCCGCGATAATCCAAATCTCATTACGCGCAAGTCGTACTTAAGATTAAAAATAATTATTTCAATTTCTGTGCCAGGCCATCGTCACGTAGTCGCACAGGTGAGCAAGGGGAAAGCGGAAAATCCTGGGGGAAAAAAAGTGAAAATTCAATTAGAATGCGCCAACTTCATGGGAACAGGCAGCCAGGCGAGTCTAACTGTCTGGCTCTGGAGTCGGCGTCTCTCTGTCTGGCTGCTCCATCCGAAAATGCAATGCCGGCAGGTTGGATTACAGGTGGAAAATGGTGGTGGGGAGGAGGAAGGGGATAGGGGAGGAGAGGAACTGGGTTGGTATGCGTTGGGTGGAAAATGTGGGAAGGCGCCACCATAGCGTAATCCTTTTGCCAGCCTGCGAGCAACCACAATAATTTGATTTTACCTTGCTTTAACTTCATGAAAAAGTTTCAAGTTTTTTTTCTCCAACATACACACACACACACACATACACACCGAAGGCCTCCTCATGCTGCTGATAAAGTTTTTAATTTTGCAGCTGAAACTCATTTAGCGCAACGAAAGTGCGAAGCTGCGGCAGCATCAGAGGATGATACGTGTTTTAGGATCGTCTGCTGCATATTTAATGGCGTCGTCCTGGCCCCCTAAAAAATACACAAAATACGAAGAAATGTTAAAGATCTGCTATGTATTTACGCACTTTCATACACCGAGTATACTTTCATTATATAAATTTCGTCTACCCTGTGCCTACGGCCCAAGAAGAGACGAAAAATCAACTCGGTGGGCCCATAGTTCTGGGCAAACAAATTCTGGCATAAAATTGCTGCACGAACCGGAAAAATACACAATCTACAAAAATTCATCTTTATTATGATGTTGGCGGAATTTCACTTGGTTAAAATGCATTTAAATGAGGCCTTGGCAAGTGGCGAAGCCGGCGGCACAAAAATATATTAAAATACGCATATATTCAGATTGTATAAAAATAAACGGGAGATGTTTTCAGAGGCATTCCTATATAAGCTTGCTTATTCATTCAGAAAAGGATGGGCCATAAATATGTTTAGAAACATATGTATGAAAATGTTTTACTCACATTTAAATGGAATAATATTATCTTAATATTGGTTTGGGGAGTATTTCTTATTTTGTTGTAATTGCAATTCTGCAAAATCTATCAATCCCACCTAGAACTGTGTATGCGAATCGTATTAATCGAACTCAAACACTCAAAAGTCAGTAGGAAAAAGCTGTCGCTGTGATTGGGTTTTCCTTTCGCAATCGCTCTTGCCAAGCCAAAATATTTTCTGGGCGTAAAACAATGAAACTCAATTTTTCTTTGGCAACAAAATGAACAGCCAAACACACTTCTTTGCCTCTCTCGAAAAGCAATTCAATTTGAGATGGTGTAAAACTGTTTGAATTTGAATTAATAGGATTAGAATGAAATGACTTTCGAATGGGGGTAAATAAATTAAAGTGCTTTTTGCCATCGAATCGAATGCAAATGTTGATTCCGTTTCACTTACACAAAAGGACTTCAGGAACGCTCAGAGCTGACAGAGTTGATATAGGAGCAATCAGATTAGTTGCTTAAAAAATATTTCCGCATGTAGCGGCAGCAGCAGAAGCATTTTAATTATCGCAATTCCCCAGGGCGCAGTTCAACTAATTGCCCTCCCCTGAGGGTGAGATTTCAGGATGGGGAATTCGGTGGTGTTGTTCCGATGTCACAATTAAACTATGGCCCCAGCTAAAGGGCCCGAAAAATCCACCCACTGCACTCACAAAAATGTAGCTTAAATCAGAATGGCATCTTTGATAAACTTATTTGTAAAAATTGATACATACTTTGCGTATTATCTAGAAACTATATTTCATCGATAATTATAAATCCATATTTTAAATATAAAAATAAATCGATGTTATTAATCGATATATTATAAATCGATATCTTTAAATCGATATTTTAACATTCCAATATATGCCCGATAAATCAATATTCTGTTTGATGTATCGATTCAATTTCCGTTTATTGAATTCCGTTTATTATTGTAAGATTTCAAAAATATAATATACAATTTTTCTGAAACATTTTTAAAAATATCGATTGCTTAAATGATAATGTAATATCAAACTACGTTGTTTCCGATAAGATATTGAAGACGATATTTTTTTCATATAAAATTATCAAGGAAAAAAATATTATTTTATTTTTCTTTTTATATGTGCACGTTTTATTATCTTAGAAGATGTGTAAATATATTCAATATAAATAAACTATATATTGTATTTAAATAAGTTAAATGTAAATTAAATTCTTTGAAAAAATAATGTTAATTCGATAATTTTCTAATAATACTGAAGAGGTGTGGTTATAGTTAGACCTAATAATTTATTTTACAATAGAAAAGTATCTCAAACTCTAAGTGTATGTACATACTTTTGGGCTTTGGCTTTTGTTGTCCTTATCAGTAACTCAAATTGGCAAAAACTGCCGCAGTACACCCCTAATAAGAAACCACAATGAAGAAAAAAAAACCCACAAAAAGCTCTGTTGGAACCGAAAGTCAGAAGGAGGCGCGTGTTGTGTTGTCCTGGGAAAAAATTAGGCATTCCGTGCGAAATGTAGATACGAGATAATCATTTTAATAAATTTCACAGTGACAAATGACTCGGTCCCTTTCTATTTATCTAACTGTCCTTTGCCTGTAGTTCTGTCTCCCTATTGTCCTGTGTCGTTGCTTTTTGCTGGAGGCGTGAATTAGTAATAAGTGATGCTAAGACTATGCCCTGACTAATTGATGAGGTTACTTACATTCCCGGCGGATGGGTAAAAGTATTTCTTTGAAGTTTTAAGCTATACATATAGGACTTAGCAAAAATAGACAATTGTGGTAAAATAAAAAAAACTAATAACTATGAATAATTAATAGAATTAATATAATTATTACCTAAATGAGATAAGTTATTGATTAAATATAACTTGAACTTCTTCAAGATGTACCAAACAAATAAACAAAACTATTTTGTGTAAGAACTATCAAGAAAACTGGAGAAAGCTGCTGAGCTAATTAAATGATAAAGAATTGTTTACTGCCTTATCATGTGAAACGATTTAGCAGCAATAACTAAAAGTGGACTGCCATGCGGTAAATATTACGACATAGTTGAATACATTAAAGTATTAATCGAATTTTAGCTATGCAGGTCTTTTGCGGGGCCACTGTCTTTTCATATCCCAAGAGGGTATTGCTGTAATCCGTGTGTTAAAGTATTTAATTTGAGATATAACTAATTATAATGGCAGTCTTTAGAGTTAAAGATAAGGTAAGTAATAACACCCAGGAATCCCCTGTTATTCACTCGGCTTGTCAAAATTCTTGCTAACTTCCTATCATTTAGGAACTTCGGGCAGGCAATGGCTTTCATGTACAAAATTAGATTAGATTATTGGCATAAGATAAGAATATGGCAAAACAATAAACTTAATGCGATTTTAGCCTTTTATTAATGAAATGTAGCTCAGTCTTCAACCTCTTTCAAACAAGACAGCATGCTGCTCGCTCTATTATTTTTGTTGTTAATTTCAAATAGTTTTTCACTGCAAAATAAAAACGAAGTATGTTCTATTTTGTCAATTTGTGACAATATTGCAGCAATAAGATCACAAGTGTCGGCTATCCGGTAAATATTGATATTTCTAATTTATTTAAGTCGATCTGTATTTTTACAATTACTTGAATTCCACTAAAAGCGAGGAGCAAGAACGTCAGGCGAATGTTTTGGAGGGCTCTGCTTTGTCTCTTGAATCCGAAGGAGACCTTAATGCGTTAAGCTCCAAAAATAATGACGAATTGTGTACTATTTTATCGATATGCAACAATCTGTCAGCTCTAAGTTCGGAGTTGGCTTCCGTGCGGTAAATATTATTTATTTACTAATCTTAGATGTGTTTATAATTAACTTATTTCCTATTTTAATAACAATCATAGTGCGGAGCAAGAACGCCAGGCAGATCTTTTGGAGAAGTCTTGTCAGAAGGACACAGATTCGTATCCAGCAAATTGTTACGAAGCTTTGCAGGAATCTCAAAATAGTGGCGTTACTGAGATCCGTGTGCCCGAGTACAGTAAGTACTCGTTTAAGGTGGCCTGCGATCAGGATAGCCATGGCGGTGGATGGACTATAATTTTAAGACGAATCAATGGCAGCGTGGACTTCTATCGCGAATGGAAGGACTATCAGAATGGATTTGGCCAAGTTAACCATGAATACTTCGTGGGATTGGACAAACTGCATAAATTAAGCTCTTCGGTGCCGCAGGAACTGCTGGTCATCGTAGAGGATGCGGCAGGAGAGCGCTACGAGATGTACGGCAATTTTAGAGTTGGTCCAGAAACCAACAATTACACCTTGGAATCGTTGGGATCTTCTTCTGGCACCGCCGGCGATGCTCTTACATATCATTTGGGAATGCAGTTTTCCACCAAAGACCGCGATAACGACCTTATTCTAGAACGAAACTGCGCCGAAGAATTTACAGGTGCCTGGTGGTACCATTCTTGCTTTAGGAGGTAGGTATCCAAGTACAATATTATACTCATATTTTAAACATAAACTCCCCTTGTTTAGCAACTTGGCTGGCTTTTATAAATACGGACTGCTCGGAGGAAGAGTATTCTGGTATGCATCTAACTATACTCAATCGTTAAAAACCGCAACTATGATGATACGGCCGAGAGCCTCCATTTAAATGTTTTATAAATTACAATGTTTCGAAATTGAAAATATTAAAAAATAAAATATTGGACTAAGTATTAAAATACACTTTGGAGTCCGTCAAGATATTTTTAAAGGTTGAGTTATGTGAGAACTTAAGTTCCTTCCTGTTCTTAATAAATGTTAGATTCCCCCTTTCTTAGCCACTTGACTGACGTACATATATGACTCCAAATTATTCGCAGAAATCGGAAGAATTCGATAGACCCGAAGTGCGCGACGTTCTTAACAACTATAAAAGTTAATCGAAATCTAAACAGTCGGTGCTGAAGCCTCAAACGTTGTAGACTGTGTACAAGATATCGATATCATAATGAAATATATAGTTTTTTCCTAACCGAAACATATATAGTAATGTAAACAAATAATAATTATTATATAAACATTCGCCCCTGTAGGGAGGCATCTCTGCTGAACTCGTAGGGCCATATTTTAAATAGTTTAAAACAGCAGCTATGATGACACATTTTTAAAGAATGTAGGGTTCGGAGCAGTCCAATTTTATATGTATTAAGAATTTATTGTTGCTTAACCATATTTGCATACCTTAAGTTGTATTTTAATTCTTTGTATTAAGTTGAAATTTGTTGCTTTGCAAACAGCTAACTTTAATAAGAAATTCACTCACCAAGTGTGTAAAAAGACTAGCGTTTCTAGCACTTAACTTATCTATGCTCAGTCTTTAACCGACTTACTGTCAGCTGAATATCTATCTGTATGGTATATTATTTGTTTTGGTTTTTCTAAATCGTGCAACAAACACTTTCAACACGCAGGACTTTGAACATATATACTGGTCACTGCACAATGGGGAAAAAGCATAAGCTCCATCTTTCCCACATAACATTTCGAATATAGTTCAACCGACCAAATAGTATTATAATATTTATAGCACTTGATTCCCTATAATTTTGATAATTTATACAAAAACCTTGTGTGGATTTGCTTGGAAATCTTCACAAAGCTCGGATACCATTTGGCTTAATTATAAAAGGGTTGGATGTAAGTTGATGAGAAATAGTTAGCGGATATGAAAATAGATCAAATACGTTAAGAAAAGATTAACATATTCGAATACCCCAAAATAAAAAAACTAATCTGTGAAACTGCAGAGTAACAAATGATATACTTCATTAATGACGATATGACAGACTGTAGAAATATGTATCTACGAATATTCTTTGCGATAAGATAGGAACATTGCAAAATAAGTGTTTAAATGCCCAATTATTAAATAAATTTAGCTCAGTCTTTCAATTCTCTTATACAAGTCAAGATGCTGCTTGGTCTATTATTTTCTTTGCTAATTTCAAATAGTTTTGCCATCCAAAATATAAATGAAGTATGTTCTTTTTTATCAATTTGTGACAATATTGCTGTAATTAGATCCCAAGTAGAAGATATCAAGTAAATATTAATATCTATAGTTTATTTGAATCGATATCTCTTTAACAATAACTAAATTTTCACTTACAGAGAGGAGCAAGAGCGTCAGAAAAATATTTTGAAGGGCTCTTCCGTGTCTGAGTTCGTTGTTGAACCCACAAGTGATCTTCCCAGCAAAACCAATAACGAAGTTTGTACTATTCTTTCGATATGCAGCAATCTAGCAGCCTTAAGCTCGGAGTTGGCTTTTGTTCGGTAAATATTAAACCACTTATTTATTTTTAACCTTAAAAATTACTTGAATCCCAATCATAGTACGGAACAAGAACGGCAGGCAGATCTTTTGGAGGAAACTTGTCAAAAGGAGATAGTTTCGTATCCAGCTAATTGTTATGAAGCGTTGAAGGAATCTCAGACGACCGGCGTTACTGAGATCCTCGTGCCCGAGTGCAGCAATGAGCCATTTAAGGTGGCCTGCGATCAGGAAAGTTATGGTGGAGGATGGACTATAATTTTAAGGCGAACAGATGGCAGTGAGGACTTTTATCGCGAATGGAAGGACTATGAGATGGGATTTGGCCAAGTAGACGGCGAATACTTTGTGGGGTTGGAAAAAATGCATAAATTGACCTATGCGGTGCCCCAAGAAATGCTGGTAATCGTGGCGGGGGAAGAAGGAGAGCAGTGCTATGCGATATACGACAATTTTAGAGTCGGCGCAGAGACCAAAAATTACACCTTGGAATCGGTGGGAGATTTTTCTGGGACCGCCGGCGATGCTCTCACATATCACTTGGGAATGCAATTTTCCACCAAAGATCGCGACAACGACATTGATCCTATGCGGCACTGTGCTATAGATTCTAAAGGTGCCTGGTGGTACCGCACGTGCTTTTACAGGTGAGCCCAGTCCCATACAATCTTCCTATAAATATTTGTTTTTTTCCTTTTTAGCAATTTGGCTGGTCGCTATGACGGCAGGCTGTTTTTGGGACCTTTACGCTGGATTGCCCCTAAATTTAATAAATCATTAAAGACTGCAATTATGATGATACGGCCGAGAGTTGGTACCCTCAAGAGGTAACACCTCTCAACAAGTACAATCTGTGAGGTCAGTAGACCAATTCTGCAGAATTCAATCCCTGGAATTGGTTTTATTTTCAATGCTTGACAAACGTCTAACTATATCTGTGCTATTCCTTGATACTCTATAGTAAGCCAATTGTTTTAATAGCCAATATAATAATAATAAAGCCATAAGATATTGCAAGATATGCGATTTGATTTACCCAGTCTGTAAGCACTGCTCTTTAAGGCAGGTTGATATTTGGGATCATATTTTCAGTGTTATTCATGTATAGTTTTGGCCTTTAAAGTGAAAACGAAGAATGCTCTATTCGATCGATCGGTAAGTACTAGAAAAAAACTGGATGTAGCTGCTGAGCTAATTAAATGATAAGGAATTGTTTACTGCCTTATCATGTGAAACGATTTAGCAGCAATAACTAAAAGTGGACTGCCATGCGGTAAATATGACGTCTTATTTAAATACATTAAGGTATTAATAAAATTTTAGCTATGCACTTCATATCCCAAGAGAGTATTGCCGTGATCCGTGTGTTCAAGTACCTCAAGTATCTCAAGTATCAAATTTGAGATATGGCTGCTCCTAAGGTAAGTAATTAAACTCAGGAATCCCCGGTTACTCACACGATTATTACTGTGCCTGTGATCATTCTGCTTTATTTCTTTTATCTTCGCAAAATTCTTGCTAAATTCTCTATCATCTAGCCACTTAGGGCAAGCTTTTATATTGGGGATAAGATAAGAATATTGCAAAACAATAAACTTAATGCGATTTTAGCCATTTATTAATGAAATGTAGCTCAGTCTTCAAACTCTTTCGGACAAGACAGGATGCTGCTCGCTCTATTATTTTTGTTGTTAATTTCAAATAGTTTTTCACTGCAAAATAAAAACGAAGTATGTTCTATTTTGTCAATTTGCGACAATATTGCAGCAATAAGATCACAAGTGTCGGCTATCCGGTAAATATAAATATTTCTAATTTATTTAAGTCGATCTGTATTTTTACAATGACTTGAATTCCACTAATAGCGAGGAGCAAGAACGTCAGGCGAATGTTTTGGAGGGCTCTGCTTTGTCTCCTGAATCCGAAGGAGACCTTAATGCGTTAAGCTCCAAAAATAATGACGAATTGTGTACTATTTTATCGATATGCAACAATCTGTCAGCTCTAAGTTCGGAGTTGGCTTCCGTGCGGTAAATATTATTTATTTACTATTCCTAGATGTGTTTATAATTAACTTATTTCCTATTTTAATAACAATCCTAGTGCGGAGCAAGAACGCCAGGGAGATCTTTTGGAGAACTCTTGTCAGACGGACACAGATTCGTATCCAGCAAATTGTTACGAAGCATTGCAGCAATCTCAGAATAGTGGAGTTACTGAGATCCGTGTGCCCGAGTACAGTAAGAACTCGTTTAATGTGGCCTGCGATCAGGAGAGCCATGGCGGTGGATGGACTATCATTTTAAGGCGAATCAATGGCAGCGTGGACTTCTATCGCGAATGGAAGGACTACCAGAATGGATTTGGCCAAGTTAACCATGAATACTTCGTGGGATTGGACAAACTGCATAAATTAAGCTCTTCGGTGCCCCAGGAACTGCTGGTCATCGTAGAGGATGCGGCAGGAGAGCGCTACGAGATGTACGACAATTTTAGAGTTGGTCCAGAAACCAACAATTACACCTTGGAATCGCTGGGATCTTTTTCTGGCACCGCCGGTGACGGTCTTACATATCACTTGGGAATGCAATTTTCTACCAAAGACCAAGATAACGACATTATCGAAACTCGGCACTGTGCCGTAGAATTTACAGGGGCCTGGTGGTACCGTTCTTGTTATGATAGGTAGGTGATAATTACCACATTCTAAAAGTATTGAAAAGCTAATCTCAAATTTTTTAGCAACTTGGCTGGCGTATATAGCGCCTCGTTGTTTGGAGGAAGCATACGCTGGCATACATCTACCTTTATTGAATCGTTAAAATCCGCAGTTATGATGATACGGCCGAGACGCAGTTCTCTCAAGAAATAGAAATTGTGATACGGGTTTGGAAGGGTAGTGATTAAATCAAATATTACTTGTATTTTAAATACATACTTCGCTGTCACTAGAGATTTTTCAATCGAGGATAGCTGTCCATTCCAAACTTCATGCATGGTGATCCTCGGGGCGCCGGAAGAACTGAAGACCACCTACATATTAAAAACAATATCTATGAGACTTTGCTTTTTAACAACTGGCTGGTGCATATGACTCGAAGTAATTCTGAAAAATTTTACATGATAAGAATCGTTAGAGAGTCAAGCGGCCAAGAAGTGGCAGTCGTTTCTAACGACTTCCGCCGAGAGAGTAGGAAAAGAGTTAAAAGAATTTAAAACAATAGTGGTCAAAGTCTCGCTCGGTACTCATATTGGTCTTCTCTGGTAATATTCGCATAAAAACTGCAGTTATGGTTAAATAAGAAAAAAAAAACGCTGTCCACTCGCAACAAGTGCAATTTTTGTAATAACATAAAATATTTATGTAATTAACAGTTTACAACTAACGTGTGTATCTTTGATTGCTTTGCAAACATCAAACTTTTATAAGGAATCCCCTCAGCAGGTGTGTAAAAAGACTAACGTTTTTATAGCCATACAATAACGTGATTAGATACTAGGCTTTATTATATATTTGCTTAGTATTTAACCGCTTTTCTTTAAGCCATGTGCGGTTTTGGATTTTATTTTTATTGTTTTATGTATAACTGACAACAAACACACTTATTACACGGGGCTTGGCACATGTAGGGATAAAAATAATAAGCTCAAACTGTTATTTATTTAAATTCAAATAAATTATGAAACACTTTTATTATGTAACTTATGTGATTTTTCTAAGGGTCAGTAATGTTGACAATTTGAACAATTGATTCCCTTTTATTCTTTAAATTTATGTATACAAAACCCTTATGTAGATTCGCTTATGTTGTAAGACACAACTCTTTAGACTTATTTTACCTTTCAGCTTAAATATATTCAAGGCAAATATATAAAAATATGAATTAATATAAATTTTCAGCGAATTTGGCACTGAGTACAATACAAAAGATATATTCAAGTAATTTAAAATAATATTCAAAAGCTGGCTAAATAATCCTTATTTACGACTTCAGCGAACCCGCATGGCAAAATATGGTCGACATTTAAAGGATTATCCTCATTTATGAAGATTTGACAGAAAGATAAAGTCCGTAGCATGCGACTAGATAAAAAGGTTGCAAAAAAAAGTATTTAAATGTACAATTATTAAAGAAATTTAGCTCAGTCTTTCAATTCTTTTGTTCAAGTCAAGATGCTGCTAGCTCTTTTATTTTCGTTGTTAATTTCAAATAGTTTTGCCATCCAAAATTTAAACGAAGTCTGTTCTATTTTGTCATTTTGTGACAATATTGCAGTAATTAGATCTCAAGTGGCGGCTATCCGGTAAATATTAATATCTATAGTTTAATTTAATAAATATCTCTTTAACAATAACTATATTTTCACTTACAGAGAGGAGCAAGAGCGTCAAGCAAAAATTTTGGAGGGCTCTTCCGTGTCTGAGATCGTTCTTGAACCCACAAGTGATCTTCCCAGCAAAACCAACAACGAAGTTTGTACCATTCTGTCGATATGCAGCAATCTAGCAGCCTTAAGCTCGGAGTTGGTTGTTGTTCGGTAAATAGTAAACCATTTATTTTATTGTAACTTTAAAAATTACTTGGATGCCAATCCTAGTGCGGAGCAAAAGCGCCAGGCAGATCTTTTTGAGGAAAATTGTCACAAGGAGACATTTTCGTATCCAGCAAATTGTTATGATGCGTTGAAGGAATCTCAGACGAGCGGCGTTACTGAGATCCTCGTGCCCGAGTACAGCGATGAACCATTTAAGGTGGCCTGCGATCAGGAGAGTCATGGTGGAGGATGGACTATAATTTTAAGGTGAATCGATGGCAGTGAGGATTTTTATCGCGACTGGAAGGATTACGAGATGGGATTCGGCCAAGTAGACGGCGAATACTTTGTGGGATTGGAAAAAATTCATAAATTGAGCACTTCTGAGCCCCAGGAATTACTGGTTCTTATGACGAACTTCGAGGGAGAGCATCGCTATGAGATGTATGACAATTTTAGAGTTGGTGGAGAGCCCAACAATTACACCTTGGAATCGGTGGGTTCTTTTTCTGGCACCGCTGGTGATGCTCTCCTATATCACTTGGGAAAGCAATTCCAAACCAAAGACCACGGTCTCGACATTAACGATACCTCTTTGTGTGCTATAGACTTTAAAGGTGCCTGGTGGTACAATAAATGCTATGTGAGGTAGGTATTTCAAGTCCACTATACTGTTCATATTTTATTTCGATTTTTCTCATATTTAGCCACTTGACTGGTTGGTATGACGGACAATTACGCTGGAATACCTATTTAGCTACTCAACCGTTAAAGACTGCAGTTATGATGATACGTCCGAGAGCTACTGCCCCCATGGGAAACGCCTCTGAAAATGTTTATTGAATAATTATTTTATGAGAAGTACAATTCTTTTCGAATTCCAACACTGCAAATATATCTGAAAATGTTGTTTATCTTTTGGCATATAAGACGTAATATGGTTGCATTACCTTAATTCGTGGGAGCTTCCAATAAATAGTTTATATAAGATGTTTGTATAAATTTTTTACTGAGAAGACACAAAGCAAAGGTATTAACATAAAAACTGTTGTTTTATTAACTTTAAAATTTAACCTAACCATAGTTGAGATTTATTAGAATAAAGCTTTTTCCATTCTTTGTTTTCGTGTTTATTAACCGAATCACAGAACTAATCTTTATCAATTAGTTTTATTTCATGTTCCAATATTCCTCAACAAAATCATAATGCATTTATTACTTTCATTTCAATACCTAAAAATCGTGTTGGTAGTTTGCTTTCCGCACATTTCACTAACCGAAAATGAGTGCCAAAAGGAAGGAGACCAGCTGTTGGAAAGAATTGCCGGATGCGTGTCGAGTGTTTTTAATTTTCACTTGAACAGTTTTCCTTCCGCTTACCACCCCCTTGCACCCCTTAAAAGTCAATTGTTTGCTTGGCGCATTATGCAAATTATGGAACTACAGAAAGAAAACTTTCAGTTGTTTTGCCACAGCTGTTGACAGTTGCTTGGGGGCTAAATATGAAAAAACAAAAGTTATTAAGAAACCAATAGTTATTACGTATGACAATATTTTTCAGCTTTTATTTGATATATATATATAATAATATTTTGTATAATCATAGACTTAATGGTCTAAATACAATTCGATTCGATTCGTAGAAATGATGCAGCGCCGGTAGAAAAGTTGTTACCACAGTTAATCGTAGATCTACAGCTAAGCTACATAATAAATATGCCATAATAATTATTATTAATTACCGTGTATATACTTCGAAATATATCTATATTTTTGGATGCTCTCATATGTGATTCATACTTAAAACAGTATTCAATATGCAATTAAACGCTAGTCGAAATTTTGGCCCGATTAATTCGCTCTTTGTGGGTGTGACAATGGAAAGTACATAATAACAAATAAACAAACTGGCGATTCTAGCACACATAAATATATATCTAAGTTCTAACAAATTCGTAGCACAAAACAAACAAAAAAATACGCATAAATAATTCGTGACTTGTGTGGGAATTGCAATTGCAATTAAATCGAGATGTGTTCGATTGCATTGTGTACTTTGTATTTTGGTTTCTTTGAGTGTATTCGTGTATTTACATAAATGAACTACAAACCTAGAAAAATGAGTGTTGTGTGAGGGAGATATATCAACAAATCATACATTTCTCATGTACTTGATGTAAGTGTAATATGGCGGCGGCCGTTACGAAACCCATATTATGTCCCGAGACGAAATCCTCCGATTTTTAAGCCAATGGCGTCGGCGACATTGTGGCACGTGTCGTTCTGGTTGGCGATTTGGTGGGCGTGGCAGCTCCGCTACTATTTCCACTGCCACAGCCGCCATTACCATGGAGCCGGAAAAGTTCACCCACTGTGATGGCCACCTGGACGGCGCCTTTTCCCTCCAGCACGTCGGCAGCACAGCAAATTAGATTCTACAAAAAGAAGGTTTACAAATGGATTAAGTTTTCAGTTTTAATTCGGTTCACATAATGTGCTCTATGTCCTTACAGCAGAAGATCAAAAGAGAAAAATCGCACAGGAAATTGTACACCAAATAATATTTGCAAAGTTTAATATATATCTCTATATTCCAAATGTATCTTTTATTACTTGTAAATCTTTAGATTTGGGAATTTATACGCATTATGATAGTTATTAAAAAATATATAGTACCCTAATTACTTGAACTTTTGTATTGACTAACAGGCCATTTTTAATAAATAATCGCTCAATAAATTATTTTCAACATTTAAAATTCTCATTTGAAATATATAATATAGGATTATTATTAATTTAATTCAATATTTTTCTCTTTTAATCGGTTTTGTTGCTTTTTTTTATTTTTTATTTTCAATTTCCCAGCAAAGCATAGTTTTCAAGCCACTGGTATGTGTCTCGGATACATAGGAATTTCCCTTGGGGTTACCAACTTAGCCAAGTCACAATTGCTCCCAAACTGTGAATGCTACACAGCTCGAAATAGCATGCAATTTAAACATTAATTTTGGTGTATTTCCCATATATTTTCTCAATAATTTCACTTGTATGTATATATAGCGCTTAGTTGACAGTTTGTGCTTAAATTTAAATGCAACAGTTTCCAGTTTATTTGAATTTTTCATTTGGTTTTTGGAAGTAAATGCATGGAATATTCCTGTGACAACAAATTCGGGCAAACTTCGTATTTGACTTCATATTGGAGATTTCATTTATATCTCATCTTTTCTGTGTAGATGTATGTTTGAGTGTTAAATATTTGTTTCATATAAAAATTAATGACTGATTACGATTTGCATTTCATATATAGCTGCCATTCTTCGCTTTAATAATTTTGTTAGACAAAATATATATATATATTTCTGACTTCTGATTTTAGACGCTAGATAAATATATATGTTTATCTTATTAACTTTCTGAGAGTCTGAGATTGTGCTTCTTGGAGAAATTTGATTAGCCTTCATTTTGGGTTTCCATCGTTTAAGTACAATTTTTGTTAGGGGCCTTAAGTTAGTTAAAGAAAGTGTGGTTACATTTTATAATAATATTAGGAATGTGATTAGCACAAATCGAAGTTTTAATTAGTTAAACTTAATTGTAAATGATGTGGGTAGAGAAAAGCGATCAGTTCTTGACAAATTATTGCTTGCGAGAAGAGTAAGTAGATACGATATATGCAGCTATAGATTATAGGCTGACTAGACTGTAGTCGATCCTCCAGTCAAAGGCACTATTTTGTGATTATTTTCGTATTAGAGGTCTTTTTCGTTTAAGATTGTGTGAAATGGATACAAAAAGTGCTTGTGTGTACATGTTCCTTTTAATCTTGTGCAGGTATTTCTCAATATTTTCTTTGACACATTTATTTGTACATCGAAAATGCATTTGGAAAGAGCCAAAACAATAAATTTAATGCGAGTTATTTCATAACTGTCCGATTAGTTCTTCTGAAATTGGTACATTGGTTGGCTTTTATTAATTCTGTTCTGTCATTATTTCTATCAACTATTTCACGCTTTTCTACAACTATTTAGAGTGTCCCTGCTTTCAAATAAAACCATACAACATCAACTTCCTCCAATAGCATTCTATCGGAATTCATTGCCCGTCAAACTGTAACAATTCTCTTTGACTTTTCATGTTTTCTAAGCAACTTTTATATATATGTATATGTATATATTGTATGATCTACCTATGACTATATGAATTCATTTTTGTTTGGGGTTTTCATTTGTCGTCTTTGTTAAAATTGGAACTTAAATCGTTTAGTTTCGTTGTAACTTAGGTCGTATAAATATTATGAAATAAAGCGTATTGTTAATGTATTTTTTTGTTTATCAGTTCAGTTCACGTTCACGAGCAAATGAAAATGTCGTCGAAATATTTGTAAAGATCCTTAATCCAATTTAGAGTTCAATTATAGCTTGAACTAGGAATATGTGAATAATTGGGGGGTGTTTAGTATAAAAATACTCTTTTTAAGAACTCACTTTTTAGGGGCAAGCACAATTGCAGTCGATTAAAGGTAACTATTTTGTTAGTCAAGTAAAGGATAGTTAATATTTAATTATATTAATGTTTGAACTTGATAAGCAATAAGGTTAAGTTAGGCTATAAAATGAAGATGAAGCATATTTTTATCGATACTTAAATAGAAAAATAAATTAAGCTGTTGTAGCTTTATAAGGAATATATTATGTAAGGGTATCAAACGTAGTGTAAATAAATATAGAAAACATTGTTTCAAAGGAACTTCAGGTTGACTTCTCAAGCTCCAAAATGAGCTCTTGTATTTTTATAGTTTCAAGATATAGTAAGACCAAAGATTTTGTAATATCAAGATAAGTAACGACCATACATTTTAATTTCAATATGCAATCAATTTGTTTGCTAGCTGTTTTCTTTCCGCTTGCACAAAGTTAAGAGCGTAAAAATCTTTAAATAGAACGAAATTGTTTGTGTACGTAAAGATCTATTATGTTTGAAAATATGTGTGCACATTTTGTCGTCGGCTGTATGCGTGTAAGAGAGCAGCTGGCTCTACAGCGCTCTCTTTTTCAAATGGCGTTATTTATCTTGCAGCTTATATTGTCTTTGGTAGGACTTCCCATCCACAATTGTGCTTACCCCTAAAACTAATCAAATCTTGTGTAACTTGACTGCTTTACAATTGATTACAATTTCAAAGTCTTTGGGTTGTCTCTCAATTTAAATGCCTCAAAAGTTGCCTTGTTTCTTTCTTCTTAGCTTTTAATTTTGGATATAGAGAATACATTGTAAATATAGGGTTTTATAAGCCTAAAAAGCAGTAAATAAAAAGCAGCCTCAAAAACTCACTACCAAAGTGGAAAGAAAAGCGCAAAAGCGACTCTAGCTCTCTCTATTTTTCCCGATCTTAAATATAATGGCAAAACCAAGGCGATTTAAGTGACGCTATTTTACTATACAGATTAGCCGGGCAGCGGGAAGAAGACCAGCCAAAGGAAGGTGGCTATAAAAACGCATGACAGGATCACGGTCAGGGTGTGGGAATCGTGCTTTAACAATATCGAAGTTCCAGCTTCGTTGGCCTTGGCTTTTAACTTGTGATCGAGCTGCTGTTTGTCCTTGTCCTTGGGTAAATAGATGCTGAAGACTTCCAGTTTCGGTTTGCCGTTCCTCTGCTGTTCGAAGAACTCGATGCGCTTGCTGATTGCCTCCTTGGTTGGGTCAGTACTACCTTCTTGGTCCTTTGAGTCCTCCGATTCCTCTTGCTGCAGATGCTGCTGCTTCTCATCTATAATTTGATAATGTCCCGCCGGTCCAGCGGCGGCCACATCGTGCTCATTTTCCACAATCGTGTGCAGCATCCGATTGTTGTTGTTCGCCTGGAAATTGTGCTGACCATGGGCACTAAGCAGATTGTGCTTGATTTTCTCATAGGTCTTTTGCTTCGCCTTGAGCAGCATTTGGCCCACAGTCGCCAGTTGCTGGTGCCGTCTGCTGCCGCTGCCCGGGTCATCCTCATCGCGATCCTCAACCCCATCATCATTTTCAGCCCTCGGCTGGCCATTCTCATACAAAACATGCTCTAACTGCAACATCTGTTCATGCTGGTGGCTGCAGGTGATGGTTGGCTCAGTGAATTGCTTTTGCTCTTGCTCAAAGTGCTGAAGAAGATGATGATGTTGATGGAGCGGATTCGCATCCAGGGCAATCAGAGCGGACACCGTGCGCAGTAGGGCCAATGCATTGGGCACTCTATCATCACTATCGTTATGATTATTATTACTGCTGCTCCTACTACTGTTGCATTGCATGTGGCTGCTGCTGCTGCTGTTGTTGCGACCGCTGCTGCTGCCGTTGCCATCATCTTTGACATACACATCAGCATCATAGTCATCGTCAGCGCGTGGCAATTGCGGCTCATTTTCTGGCACAACATCTTCACAGGAGCAAATCAACTCCTGCAACCAACACCAATAACAGATGCATCAGTTTCTTGTTTGGATTTTTGGGTATTTTTGTGTGAGGTGTGTCTGTGTATGTGTGTGTTTTTGAGTGTGTATTTTTGTGGGGGGGACTTTAACACTTAAAACTAAACTAAATTTGTCTAAGAGAGAAGGAAAGATAAGCACGCAGCATATAAAAGTGTTTAACCAAAGCCACCTTAAACCTAAACAACAACTATAAGCCAGGTAAAAGTAATACATTTTTAAGAGTACAGCGCGCTTCAAATACCCGTTAAATCTCCATTAAATGAAGTTAAAAACAATTGTGATATTAGATTCCGTAAACGAACCTGCAATTAGCTTCCTCAAGCAACAGTTAAATTTTTAAACGCGCTGTATTTCTTTAAGAATGATTTACTTGACTGAATTATCCTATTTACTCACCTCATCTACGCCAATGCGGCGACATGCATCCAAAAAGTTATCCACATTGCGACGACACCTGGCCATGGTTAACTTGTTCTGAAACACAAGTAAGAGAAATGAGTAATCATGAAGATCTCAGTGAAAGCCAAAAGCAAGGAAGTCACAAAATATCGGTGTATTGATAATGTATCGATTTTTGAAAGGAAAGTCGATATATAAATCTATATCTATATTTAGTTGTCGGATTGATTTTATTGATGTGTGGAATATTTTTTTTGATAACATCTATTTGTAAACGTTAAATTCGATATTTTTCTAATCTCTTTTGATTTTTAGAAGCGAGTGTCGATATGTAAATAGATATTTATATTTAATTATAAAATATAGAAGACAATTAAATCGAAAAACGAGAAAAATAAATGAAATAATAATGTTTTTCGATGTAATATTAATATTTATACATGCCAATATAATTGAACCTAAAAACACCAAACATAATTAAATAAAATTCTATATTTAAGATAAAATCGATAATTTTACGTTAATATATATATTTTAACATTTAGTGTGATATTTAAAATATCGATATATCAAATTTAACGATTTTATTATTAATTAATAATTAATTTTATTTTTATCGATATAATATATTAGGGTTTCCCTTCGATTTGTTCGATATCATTGATAAATTAAAGATTTTTCTAGGACATCTATATTAAGCGATATTTTGTACCGTATAATATATAATATGAGACATTTGCTTTCGATAAACATCCCAAAACACACTCACCACACCGGGCGATGGCACATGTATGCTGGCCACTGAGCGCGGACGCACATAGTTGGCCAAATGGCAGAGTATAACACCGTCGGTTAGAGCTGACGCAATATCCACCGGCAGTGTCATTTTCAAGCGCGTTTCAATGATCTACAAATGAAAATGTTTGATTATATCTATACATTTTTAGCAGGAATCCCTTAGAGATCTTTGCACACTTACACTCCTCAGCTGCGACATCAGTTCAGTTTCCTCCCGCTGGCGATCAAACTCCCGCCGCATGGTGAAGCTCAGCTTCTCGGCTGGAATATCATGGTTCCAGGTCACCGAACGGTGTGTCTTCACTGTGCCCAGCTTTGTGGTGGAACTAACCGGGGATTTAATGGTGGTGCTGGTGGCAATTGGAGACCCGCTGCCACCACCATTGGACGTATTAAACTTGTTGGCACCATTTTTCATGGGACTCTGCGGCTTCACATAACCCAAACAATCGGATGAAACGGCCGAGGGTATGCCAGACGAGGAGGCCGGCTTTATTTCCGTATTGCGTGAGGGTATCACCTTCTGGATGGGTTTCTTTGGTATGACAACATCATCGACTCCGTTCCCGTTTCCATTTGCGTTTCCATTTCCTGTTCCTGTTCCGTTTCCATTGTGACCATTTTGGTTGCTGTTCTGGTTCAGACTCGACTGTTTCATTATGGACTTTGGCAGTGTGTTGGATGACGACGTTCCATTTGATAGGCTCGACGACGATGGCGGCGGAGAAAGATCCTCGTCATCGTTGGGACTATGGTTGGCATTCGGATGCTTCTGCTTGTAGACGCTCATCTCCTGGTTGCGTTGCTGTTTCAGGGCCTCCTTGTACTCCCTTGTTGGAGAGGTGATGTGTTATTATAGTGATTTGCTGTAGTTTTATAGTTTACTTACTTGTAGGTCTGAATATTGCCCAGGCTCTTGCCGGACTTCCCGTTGGTGGAGTGCACCGTACGCTCCTGATGGTCCAGCATAATATCCTCGTCCTGATCCGGCGAGGAGCCATTGCTGGAGCTGTTGGAGTGCGCATAGCTCAGCTTACAGGGCGATGCCGTGGGACTCAGAGTGAGGCTCTCATCCACAATTGTGCTAGTGCTGGAGGTGAGCGAGGCATCCATCAAATCCGCGTGCGAATTAACAGCACTCGGCAGAGTCCTGGGCAAGGTAGAGGCAGCAGCAGCCGCCGAAGTAGAGACGCAGTGTAGTGGAGAATCCGTTTTGGATTTGGCTGGGACATCGTGCGACCAGCGCTTGTCCAGGCCATCGCTGGTGCTGTAGCCTGAGTCGACCTGATGTCTCCGCTGGTTGCTACTGCCCGTGGTACTGGCTTCGAGAACATTGCCGCTGGAATTGTGGCGAGGAGCTCGCCGCAGTGTAGTGTATCCGTCGTAGTTGCCACCTGAACGGGAGCCCTTCTCGTCCTTGGTCGCCTGCGTCTCCAGAAACTTGAAAACATGCACCAGACCGCGCATGCAAAGCTAAAAAGGACAGAGCAGGACTGTTAGCTATGGATTTCAGGTATAATTGATTGTTAATGCGTTTTTTTCTCGATACTTTATTGATTTTTTATGGATACGTTTGACAAAAATAATCGAAGAAGAAAACAATTAAATAAATCAACATTTTTCGAGTTTTTTTATCGATAAAATCGATATTTTAAATGTTATATGTGATATACCAAAACAGAGGATATTTCGATATATTATTGAGCGCTATATTTTTATCCCATTTGTCATGAGACATTTCCATTCGAAATCCCTAAAACACGCTCACACTTTAAGGGAATGTCTACTTACACTAGCTGGCGGCGATGTCAGCGGATTATTTTCCAGCTGCAGCTCCACTAAGGTGGCCATATGCCGAATCTCCAACGGCAGACTAGCGATTCTATTGTTGCTCACATCGAGTGAGACCAGGCTCAGGCAGGTCAGCTCCCTGGGCAGATACATTAGGTGATTGCTCCGCAACGAAAGCGAGCGCAGGGACCTTAACTCCCCAAGACGGGCCGGTAAGTTTGCCAGTTGATTGTACGATGCATCCAAATCCGTTAGCGTCTGATCCAATCGTCCCATTTCATCCGGCAGAGTGGACAGCCGATTATTGGACACCAGCAGCACCTGGAGGGGCAGGAAACATATCTCGCGCGGCAGCGAGGACAACTGATTGCTCCGGAGATCCAAGTAAGTCAGCGACGAGAGCTGCTTCACCGACTCCGGAATGCTGCGTATCGTGTTGTGGTACAGCAGCAGCGTCTCCAGAAAGGCAAACGTCGTCACCTCCTCGGGCAGCTCACAGAATCGATTTCGGGAAAGATCTTTAAACGGAAGCAAAGGGAATATACATTATATAAATATATTGTGAATTCAGCGGGGGGTCATTCAATTTAAGTGAACCCAAACCCTTGCGCCATTTGACACGCACTTTTGTTCCCATTCCAATTAGATTTCCACTCCACGCCACAGTGGAGCGTCTGACCTCAATCTCCGGCAATTTGATTCGGCCCATGCCGAACCACCAGTACAAAAACAACGTTCTTAACAAGGGAATCGACTTGCTAATGCCCTCTATATAAGGTTTATTTTTCAGGATATGTAGGAAAGCATTAAATTAACATCAAATAGGGTACTAGGGGTTTAAAAACTCTTAAAAATGGTGTCTAAAAATATGCCATATTTTTGCCGAATCAAAATCAGTGTAAATCATTTTGGACCCAGTTTAAAAGTTTTAAAATTACTCTATACTGCTGTATTTAATATAATATAATATATGTATATAGTAAAATCAACAAATACATATATGTATAAACTATATCTCCTTAAATTGAAATTAATTAATATACTTTATTTTTTGAGCTGTTTTGCATAAATATAAATATATAAACATAAGCTGATAAGCTCACAGACCTTCTTGCAAACAGTTTCTGAAGAAGACCCAATATACCCCTTCTGGCAATCCCCGCGAGAATTAAAAAAAAAAACTGGGCAAGTGCGTGTGGAGTGAGCAATTAATTTACTAAATGAATTTGCATGCGAAATGAGCGCAAACAGAACGAAAACTGCGACTTGGTGTGGGCGTGGTCTCACAGCGGGTTATGCATAAACCAATAAAACAAAGCAGGAAGATATACACTGAGAAAAAAACAGGTTGCTGTGATACATATTTCCTATTAAATTCAATTACTAAGAATGGGTTTCGCAGCTTCGGTTGCGGATATCATATTTAAATGTTTTGTCAATTAATCGTAAAATCAGTACACTCAAGACGACCTTGCGACACCAAGCACGTACTTGTAAGTGTTATAATAACAGAAATATAGGTAAAGAATGCGAGGAAATGTTTATTGTTTGCTTGCATGTTTCTTGTATTTTTTATTTTGAATTTAATGTCAAAACGTTTTGTCTGCAGCGTGCCAACCTATTCTATTCTCTAATTTAATATACATTTTAAAATAAACACAACTTTGTTTTCGGTGTAGCAAGACAAAGACAGCAAACCTTAATCAACATTAAATTGTGCGTAAAGTTTCCGGAAAAGCGCGGGGAAAATGCAACATTAAGAATTTTTTTGTAAATTGTGCGATAACAAAGAACGAAACAGGTTTAGTTCGTTAAGGAATTTATGTGGGCTGCTAAAGAATTTGTGTTAGGAGGATGACATAACACTTAAGCTCTCCCTAAAGGGTAAGACATATTCTTTCTTTTAATTCAATTCTGTTACAATTTTAAATTAAATTTTTATCTTATTGGATGAGTTGCCATCGCTAGCATCTTTATCTTCTGGCAACCACTCGATGCCATCGTTTGGCAGCGGACTGGAAATGAAAGGAGAAATCCAAGTCCAATTCATGCGCGTGCCCAACATCATCTGGAAGTTCATGCGCAGACCGCGGTCGTAGGTGAAGTCCTTTATCTTAAACTCGTAAGCGGTCACACCGCTTTTAAAAATGGGCCACATATCAATTAAGAAAGTTATACTTAAGGTAAGGGTCATCGAAATCAAGCCAAAGATCACTCCAAATGCGATTTCAAATTTTCCGGGTATCTTGCTTTTTAATACCTCCATAACATTGAAATTTTCTAGTTCCCATTTGAAATCATCAAGCCACCAGGTGGGACATGTCAACAAAACAAACTTGTAGCTGCCTCCACGCAGAATATGGATAAAGAAGAGACTGACTGTAAAGGCGACCAGTGAGGAGATCACCATATAGATGACAAAATAGAAGAAGTATCTATAGTTTGCATGGCCGATGCAGCAACCGGTGAATGAGCAGTGGTGATCCCGTTTAAGAACACAAACGCCGCAAGTCCTGCAATGATAGCATCGCGATGGAGCCCAGCTCTCGCACTCCTGACACTCTTGCCCGTCCTTATGCTGCTGCCGCCGGTCCATTTGCAACCTCATGGTCACCGGATCAATGGAGGGATCCGTCAGCATGCACATAACGAAGTTTGACATCAGATTGAAGAAGAGAAACATTGCCAGCAGCCGAAGTAATATGTAGCCGGCAGTGCCGTAATCTAGAATCTCCGGCAGCACTTTCATCAGGAGAAAATAGTAAGATACTGGAATCAAGCCCAGTATGAGGGATACTAATATCCGTTCCCAGTTGCGCCGCGGCCAGATCTTGTGCCAAGGTCGAATTTTCATTGTTGCTTAAATAACGGAATTATCTTTAAACTGTATAGTTTTGGAACATGAATTACAATATACTCGTTATATGTATATAATAGGATGACGATACTCGAAAACTCTTGGGTTACTTGTTTTGTTTTGAATTTGTACGACATTTGCCAAGTCTTCTAATATAAGTACCCTTGCATTATTTTATTACTTGAAATATCAGCCCCCACCTCAGTAAAAGTTATATAAAAATGTATTTATATTTGAAACAGATTTTCCTTTTCAAAATATAGTATAGTATAGCCTTCACCATCTATTGGAGGCAGGTTTGCTTTCTCTGAAACTTTATTCATGAGGAGCGCAAACGCAGTCCATGAATGTCTTTTTATATTACTCTATTTTCTGATATCGGTCGTATTAGTGCTGTCTGCGTTAAGTCTACATGATAGATTGATAGTTGTCTGGCATTAAACAACCATTTTCGAAGATAATTCCAAATATTTTCGACATAGTCAGGGACTGGTATCAATCTAGAAGATGGTTTTGGGCAGAAGAATGCTCTGGACTTGCATATCGCCATATATTCCCAGCCAGCTGCCGCACGCTGGAGTTCACTGGAAGCCTAAAATGGAGCTTGTCTATAAAACGGAATAACCAATATTTCTCGGTGGAAACCACTTTTGATTTCACCTCACATTTAATTAACGTAAAAAGCAAGAAACTATAAAGAGTGTAAGCAAATAAGCAACCAAGCAATGCTTAACTTTTCGAAGGCAAATGATTTTACTTCAGAGTTTCTAAAGTAGTTCAAGCAAGCACTTTGGCAAACAGTGCGTATGAATTTGGGGAATCTTAATAGCCGTATCGTAAAAATTTACGAACCGCGGACCAGTCTGGCTCCGCTTTACACCTCTCCACGATTTTACGCAACTTCTGGAAAGTTGCACAGTAAAAAACCAGAAAATGAACAATTGCGCGGCCAGAAAAACTGGCTACGCTGATTGACTGACTGACTGACTGACTAACTGGCGGCAGACTGGCGACAGCCGGGATGTGTCGCCTTCCAGACTAGTCATTGTAACATTTTATATACATAATTTTATATTACTCCGGAGCCAGGACAAAGGCATTCTGTGAATGGAAGCTTGACTTCGGTAGCTTCTAAACACATGGAGAGTTGCTGCTGATGATGTTGCATACTATATGAGCTTACAATGATGCAACACACAATGGAGGCTGGGGCTTTACACTACGAGAAAAGCTATAACAGTATGGCACTCCAACTTTTACAATTTGTGGTACTAAAAAGATGTATAATTGTGTTGGTATATTTTTGAAATTCATTTTTGACTTAAGTACTTATTTAGTTAAAATTTGTGAAACGATTTAAGAGAGTACTTGTTGCCTTTGCAACGAATATTTCTTCTAGAAAAATAGTTTTAATAACTTTCGTTATAAGCTGTTTTTCAGAGTGTCCCTTTTTTCTTGCATCCTGGCAAGTTGAATAAACCCTAGGCGGCCAATGACGCTGGGTGTGAGGCGGTATAGAGTTGAAAAGTTGTCCTCGAGGATGCGGATGCGGATGCGGAAATTGGATTTTCCCGAAGCGGAGGCATCAATATAGGACAAAATAGAACAAGCAGCGACTTTGTACTTTGAACCTGTTCCGTGATGGATAGATATTTTCATCTCTAGCCACACACACCTGCTCTGCTTAGCTTTTGCTCTCCCTGGCAATTTTCCAAGAGTTTCCACTCTATTTCCCTGCATCCTTCCCCCCTGTTTCCCAGCTGGCTCGTGGCCAACTTCAACGCAATGCGACAGGCGAAAATGTGTGTTTTTTACGTCTCGCCAAATAAATCAAATTGTTTGACGCGGCAAAAAACCAAAGTGCCCATCACTGTTTTTGTTTTGACTTTTTTAATTTTCAGTTTATATGCACACACCCGCATAAAGTCATAAATATTGCAGAAATTGTCCTCCAACCAAAACGGCCGGCATTTAACCAAAAAACCACACAGTCAGAAGGGTGCGGCTTGGGATTTGAGACCGACAAGGATTGTAGCAACGCCCAAAGTCAACCTTTTTGGAGTCCGACACGCATGACAATGGGGCGAGATTATGATGTAAGTGGAACAGCGAAAAGGCTATGACTCCCTTGAAGTAACATTTTATATGGAAGACAAACACGCCATAATTAAGGTAATAGTATTAATTAAATACAAGATAAAAATCTCACCTCAAGGCGCTGATTTGATCCAAAGTTACTTTACAAAAGTAAATTAAGTTCGAAGAAAAAAATAAAGGTTTCTAGTTCAGATTACCTCCTATTTAAGGTAAAATCATGTTTATTGCATATTGCAATACATTTTTAACACAGCCAGATAACTTTGATAAGAGCTTGTTTTTATCAGAATGGTGCCAGTGAAATGTTAGATAAGATATTCACAAAATATCTCATTTTCGGGTCATAAACATAGATAGGTATCTTATCGAAAAATGCAGGTTGAAATGCAGTAAAGGTACCCTAAACCATCCTACAATGTCCAATAACAACGTTTAAATAACTTAAAAAATATCATAAGTATATTCTTTAATTTATTTAATGGATATTGTGATGTATAGTACATACTCCTCCTTCATACCCAGTTTGTTTTGCATAAAAAAGGGCCACATTTGGCAGACATTGACTGGCATTCGGACTTTGAAGGGCGTGGGCCCAGTCCGGAAGCAACGAAAAATTAAATTGATGGCTCTCCTACGATATTGGCAAATGGAGCTTTGCTCTTTTCCTCCCGCCAGTTCACTCTGGTCTAGCCATGTGGGCGACGGCTTCTACAGCGATAGAGCCATGGAGCACGTGCCCACAGAGACAGCGGCGACCCCAACCAGTCCATACTTTTTTTGGCTTCGGGTCTTTAATTTTTTTTTTTATTCTTTTTTTTTTTGGCTTTGCCGAATATGAGTGGCGATGCGAACGCCACTACATGTCCGTTCATTAATATTGACTGACCATTAGGCAAACGATGGGGCAGCCAAAGAGCTACAGTGGATTCCATTGATGGATTTATTGAAATTAATTTCTTTGAGTTTTATTGCTGAAAGTGGGGCCATGAAATTGTGAGTCATTATAAGGGTGTAGGAAATATATGGAACAAAGAATATGCAAGGGGGAGATATTCAAGAAAAGTTTTTCAATATCTATTTACTGTTTGCTTATGTAAAAGAATCTAAAATAGTTTACAAATATCTGCTTGATGAGAGATCATTGCAAACAGTGATGGGCTTTCATATAAAGTTTATTATTAAATAAAATATAAGTTAAAACAGAGGTGCCCAAAGCCCTGACTTGCGAGTCAGAATTTTTTTCTGCTGACAGCAAAAAGCACAGTGATGGTGTTTAGATTTTAAGCCCTTATTTAAACCTCCTTATTTGTTGTATAAATAAAGCAGCCCTTCTTGAAAGCGAACCCCAATCCTATATAATTTTTTTCCAAGAATCCTATCTGGCAGTCAAACATTTTGAGCTCTCAAATTGCCGAAGTCAGCCATAAATTTGTATTTATTTATTTAACTCGATGAAATTACATTGAAAGCCACTTGAGATCACTTTCGTATATAGGGCAATGTCCCAACTATGTGCGCACATCGAATCAAATCAAAATAAATAATATGGTTTTTGCTTCCATCGATTGATTGCTTTCTGATATTGAAAGCTGGAAGCAATCACACACCCACCCGGAATCGGTATCAGTCTGATTCTGATTTTAATTTCAAATACAAACACTCAGACCCCCTTTTCTTTGCTGGCCAAGTCTGCTCTACTTGTTGTTTATTTTAGACACTGCAATTTCGCCCAGAAATTCTTCTTCTCCGCCATCCTGTTCTTCGTGCTCGCTTAATCACTAAGCAAACAAAATAAAAAATCTTTGTTGGCCAAGTGTAAACATCTAAGAAAACAAATATTGAAAATATTTGGAAGCAGCTTAAAAATGTTCTGTTGTTATTGCCGCTGCTAATGAATGTTTTTCTTTTAAATTCAATGTGTAACAGCTGTGATTTCCAAGCTACACATTTCCAATGTAAATACAAACACAGGCCAGAAGAGAGATCAAAACAAGGAACAGAAATGAGTCGGGTTTCTCTTACAGTAGGAACTCGATAAGAATTATATTTTCAGCAATTTATAGGTGTGCGAAATAAGAAAGATAAAATATAGAGAAATAACTTCCTTTAAAGCTAAAAATATTTGATTCTTAAAAGAAGAGCTACTTATAGTTTATAGCTTCACATGTTGCCTAGTGGTTTTTGATTACTATAATTAAAAGTTAATTAACACAATTCCACCGGTCATGAAGGTTGGATCGTTAGATTCTTTTTAACGCATTTCTTATAATATATTCTTAGAAATCCAACTATGAAGTATTTACTGTATTTGAAGTGGTTGTAATCTGATCTATCTTTTCCTTCACTCCGTCTCTTTCACGAGCGCGTGCTGTGCACAGCAATTAAGCAACTGGCACAATAACAATTTCAGCAGCTAGAAGAATTGGCCGGCTGTCTGTTTGTTAAATAATGCTTAGACTTATAAATTAATGAAAATGACTCAATGCATAATTCGCCTTAATGTGTGTCAAGTTTGCATTGCCCTCGATACGTACATAAATGCATATATGCACATAAATAAATATAGATATTGGTGTGGCTATATCTAATTGCACAAGTCGGTTGTTCAACTCCACGATAAGCATGCGAGAAGGCAAGAAAATTGCATTTTATCGCTGAAATAATTATTGTTGTTATTTTTAACCCACAATGGGCACAGTGAGGGTGCATTTAGAAATGGAATATAATATAGGGGGGTGCCGTGAACTATATGCGCATGCTGTCTGTCGGCTGTTGTGTGTATACAGTCTCTCACCCTCATTGAATAATTTGTTTACCAAAAAGCATTCTATAAGAAGGTACATTATTGTGGGAATATCAAAACAGAGTGCGCCAATTCTGTCTGTTAAATGTATTCTTCTTTTAATAAATAACATTTGTGCATGTCTTTATGAAGGTCAACATTATTTGATGTCATTAGAAAGGCTTCTTCATTTATATTTTAAATTTTTAATCCAGAGCCATTTTCCTTTAGTATTTATGTCAAATATCCTGATGATTTAAACTGACTTATAAATGTCTATTTATTGTTCGTCTTTCATATTTACTTTAAAGCAAAGACTTGACATAAGTCAACATATTTCTCTGCCCTGCCTCTGCCAGTACACGTACAGAATGCACAAAATATAAACAACGCCGTTATAAGTTTGTGACTAAGTTTATCCATTTTTTGTGCTATTTTTTTTGCAACATTGAAACAAATTTGAGATATTTTTGTTCTCATATGTATATAGCCACTTTATTCTATTTCTTAACCACACAAATTAAACTAGTTTAATTCCTTAAGTAGCAAGACTGCCTTTCCCTTAATTCCACTATTTAAGCGGCTTATAGGAGGATTAGCGACCCATCCGTTTCCACAAATGTATCTGTTTCTTCTGTAATTCTACTCTACTATCGATCTTTCTTGGAAACACTTTATCACGATGCCATCTCCCTGCCCGCTGCACTTAGTATTCAATTTGTACTTTTTCTTTAGTTTTTTTAGCATTGCGCATTCAGGCCATGAACCGTGCAGTTTGAGCGGCACTGGAGATAAGCGACGTGCTGCGGCGCTCGCATTTCCTCTTTTGTCTGTTGCAGACAGAGAATAAATAGTAATAAAAGTACAAAAAAAAAAGCAGACTAGCTGTCTTTTTATGCTCCATCATATTTACAATGCAAACAACAAATATACGCGTCAGATACACACGACAAAAGCATTTTCCCCCACGCTCCATGTTTGTTGTTAATGTTGTTTTTTTGTTTGCCGGGACTTTGACTGCCCGAAAACATAAAAGATTCCTACTTCTCGGTCACTTGGCAGACATTTCACTCAGCCACAATAAAAAGAAGGTATCGGAGTGGTGTAAAGTGGTATAAAAAAGAGAGTTTAAAATCCAGAAATATAATGGGGAAAACCCGGTATCCTACAGCTATGTAATATATGCTTGAAAAAAAGGAGGAATTCGTATTTATATTCTTCAGAAAATTTAAAGTAAAGCAGAAAGTAGTCTATAAAAGGCAGGTTAAAAAATTAAATACCCACTATAATTCAACCGAGTTTTTAGAATCAAATGATAAATAAAAACAAAGAACGAAGGAAACGAAAACTCCTATCATTCGATTAAAAGGCAGCTATCTTTATACTATAAGACAATATTAATAAAAATGATTCGCTGACTCTAAAAAATAATTAAACTCCGGCACAAAAAAGCCAAGTTGCCAACACTTGTAATCAGCTGCTGTCTCTGCGCAGCTGCTGCTGCTTTTGCTGCTGCTACCTTCTTACATTGACTTCGGCTTCTTTTCCCACAATTTATGCCCGAGAGGCAGCTGCAATTTTTATCCATTTTTCGCTTTTTCCTCTTCGTTGCAATTATTTTAAACAATTTCCTGCCGCAGCGTTGTCATGTTGATTTTTCGCTCTTCTTGATCGGCACTTTTCTACGGTCTTTGTCTAGGTTTTTTTTGTATATGGTTCTGTTTGATTTACGTGACACGCGTCTTAATTAAATGTCCCAAAGGAATGCACTGCGGAAAATACGGAGAGTGGGAAGTTGAGGTGGGTGTGGAAATGGGAGGTGAAGTGCCAGCCGAAACAACAAATGATTTTGGGAAATGCTGACAGGCAGGCAGGCGGCGCCTCTCCCTTTTATAAAATGTTTTCCCATTTTGGGGGTTGCAAAGCATGCGTGCAAATAAAGAAAAGAAAAATGGTTGTATTTCACAATCTTTTTTTTTCCTCCTTCGACTTTCCTTTCGTGCAGACTCATTGATTTCTTGGAAACTCGAAACCCTTGCAACTTGGCTCGTGTGGCACATTGTGGTTGCAGCCATTAGGGCTAAGAGCTGTTGCCACCTCTTAAAGTCTACGTGTATGTATGTTGCTCGCAAAGGGTGGCTTTATTGTTCTCGAAAAGGCAATTTGTAGAGGTTCTTACGCTTGGCCGTATTTACAAATATTTTCCCCAATGATTAACCCTTAAAGGGAGGTTCTTTATTTCCCCCTATTCCTACCGCATTCGTTCACACCAAATCCAGCTTTTTAATTAGTAATTAGTCACGCCCTCGCAGCTGATTACTTAATTTGGACTGAGAAAACGCAAGAAACTTCATCGAAAAATAAACCAAAAACCGGAAGCACTTTGAGCCTCCATTTGGGGGAAGGGTTTCCCAAAATAGGCAAGAGGTTTCCCCATTTCAAGCTGATAGAGCGTGACCATAAGCCACGGACTGTCGCTGTTTATTTCACAGACAGAGTCACGTACGCGAAGGAAGCGAAACGGAATTTAAAGGAAATTGAAAAGTTATTTCCTAGGTTAGGAGAAGGAATATTGTTCGAAACTGGTGATTTATTAGAATTCAACTCTATTTCAAATTATTTTGTATATACTAAATAGTTTAATGCTGAGTTAGCCATGTTTCCAATTTAATTCAATTTATTCAAACTTGCTTATCTGTTTTCTTTTCCATTTTCAACACAATTTGATCGCAGCAATTGAAATAATCTCACACAAATTGAGAAATATTTTCAAAATTACGGGGTTTGTTTATTTTTGTTCATTATCAATTGACGTATGATTGATTAACTGACAAAAAAAAAAGTATTTCTATAGCATTCTTCGCGTAAAATGTTACCAAATTAGTTTTCAATTTATGACACAATTTATTTTTATCACCCGCTCGCTCTACAATTAATCTTTGGCATCCAAAAATAAATAATTCTCTTCACTAACCTCCAAGCCTGATATTTCCACCAAACATATACAGAAATAAATGTATACAGTGAACGCCCGGAACAATGAAACTTTCAACTAAATCGGGTTTTTAAGCATATAAACTATGTCCAATTTCTTTGTCTAGTAATTTTTATTAGACTAGTATCTAGTATTTATTTATTAATAAATATAACATTTTACTGGCAGTTTAAAGTGTTTTAAAAGAGTGCAAAAAAATGATAGTTTTAAATTCTACATCTTAATTTAAACAACTAAGCCTGTGTTTTCAAAGCTTTAATTTATTCTATAAACTGTAGTGTAATTTAATAACTTTATTATCTAGATTCACTTGGCAGAGTTCTCACTGTATGTGTATACAACAAACCCAAGTGAAAATCGATGAGAGACATGTCCCGATGCGAGAACATCTGTTCGAGGGTAGCAGCAGCTGTAAAAGGAGGCGGGGTTCGCCAGTGGGCGGTGGGTTTGGGCGGGGGTGGTTCGGTTTTGGTATTTCCCTTTTTCCCACTTCCCGTTTCTCCCCGCTGGTGCATATTTTTTGGTCCTAACAAAAACGAAAGTTGGTTGAACTTCGACGAAATTTTCGTGCCGGCTGCATTGGCAGAAATAAAGTGTAAAAAGGAGGAAAACCAGAATAGTGCAAAGTGGAAGAGAACGAAAATGGCGGTAATTATTGTCCTTGAGCGCAGGCGAATAAAGTGATGAAGCGGGAGGGGTGATGCGAGCGACTAGGAGAAGAGAGAGTAAGAGAGAGAGCAGGGAAACGATGGAAGAACCTCGGCGGTGGCTGCAGATTATTGATTTTCATCTGGCAACAAAAGGAAAATTCGCAATTGCAACTGTGAGATAAGAAAACATACGCCGAAAACACACCTCTTTTCAGAGCCGCACCCTAAAAGAGAAATACCTGCATAAACTTCCCCGCAGGTCGAGTTTTCTGTAATGTCAACTAAATTGAGCATTTTGCCATGAAAGGGCATGAAAGGGTTTATATTGCAGAATTACTTGGCTCAAATTACAATTCAAATATAAGGAAATGTTGCAAGAAGCCTCTGCTTTCAAGTATTTACAATTTACTAAGAGTTTTCTGAATAAAAAATCTTACTAACTTTATTATTATTAAAATATAATATTTTTGATACATATTAGCAATAATAATCTCTCTTTTAAAACTTAATTTATTGCTAAATAGTAATATTAAATATATAATAATGGAGATTATCCCTAAATATATGTTATTTACCTACATTATTGTATTTTTGTACGATTATTATAAGAACTAAATAAATAGAGCTGCTAAAAACTGTATAAGCACTTCCTTAAATTGTACTTTTCATTATTTATAATATACTTTTTAGTTAGAAAATGCCTAAACTAATCATTTCTGGAACGCCAGATGTTTCCCAACGCCACCTGCGTTTTAATTGGCTTTCCCCCCTATTTACCCGGAAGGAATTCAATTGTAATTAAGGTACACACCTGCTATAACGGTATCCGAGAGCGCGTACTTGGTGCCTGTCTTTGGAAAATCCTTCAGCTTGCGATTCGTGAGGATCAGTTCGCCGCTAAAGTGCGCCTCCTCCAGGATCCGTTCCAGCGAGCGCGTCAGCTGCGAGTGGCTGAGCAGGGCGGAGGAGGAGGGATTGCCAGTCGATCCGGACATTCCGGCTCCAGGGGCTGCCGCTCCGCCTGGAAAGGAAGACGCCGCGCTGCCGCTGCCGCTGTGGAGGCGTTGGTAAACCGTTGCTGCCATTCGTAGGCGTGGCCCCGATTAGAAGAGCGGACAGAAGTACCGAAAAGAAACTGAAAACTAAATTTGCTCTATTGAAACACACGCATCTTGATATTTTTCTTCACGTAGTTTTATGGCTCATTGATAAGATTTCTTAGAATTGGCTTCTCCTTTTGCGGCTTCCTTCTTGCTGCTTCTTCGCCTCCTCACACACACACACAAAAGCGCACGCACACGGCCCGCAGCAAAACAACCGGACAGTACGAAATCAAAAAAAATACTGAAGCCAAGTATCGAAAACGGCGGAAAACAGAAAACCGATAGCTTGCCAGAGATGCGTAACCGAATAAAAACACTTTTCGGTATTTTCGATAAATAGAACTGCCAATACAACTGTAACTTGGCGCATTTCTTAAAATATTCTGTTATTGTTCCTAAATTTGTATACGAGGTGTAAATTCATTTCGTAATCAGGTTTTCGATCACCTTAACCAACCTCCAAAATGAAGAAACCCCCTACCTTATTATTACACAGTTGTAAACAAAAAAATGTTTTAATATATACATATTACAAAAAAAGTTTATTTTCAAAATGTTTTATTTTAATAGTAACACGTGATCATTGTCTTAGAAAAACCCCTGCAAATAATTAAACATTTCACTGACCACCTCCTTCATCCTAGTTGGTTAAATGGACACGCCATAATGACAAGATCTAATATAAAAAGAGAAGTACTATGAGCATTTTCGTAACCATCTTAAATTACACTAGCTTACACTAGCTTATATATAGCACGCTTAAATCATAACACGCTAATCATATTAGCCAATGTCCGATTATAAAAAAAATGTATATAAAAATAATTTGTTAAGTTTTCTAAAAGAATATTTTTCCCAACCATTAAAGACATATATATGCAGATCTCTTATAATATCATAGCCCCATGCAGAATCATAAGAATATACAAAATTATTAGCGCTGTGTAATAAAAATGCTCATTTATATATGAATATAAATAAATATATTCATTTATTTATTATATTATATTTTAAATACCTTTGGTACGGTCATGTTTCGACACAGAAATAAATACCAAATTTAAGCCAGCATATCGATATGTTTCGGTATCGATAGCCGCGCTGCATCGATTGTTCGTAAAAATTTTACGTGCAACAATTTCTCACAAAAAATAGTGTGACCGCTTTTTGAAACTTTTGAAATACCTGAGCTATTTTCTAAAGTGTGTTTTTTTATATGATATGTTTTCAGGTCACTCCGAGAAGTGAGCAACAACAAAATTCCAACGCAACACAAGAATTTTGCAAAAGGAGTGTTTAATAAATTTGTGCAATAGTGCAACAAAACCAATCGCGTTGTTTTTTAAATCGTTTCCCGCAGTTCGGCGTGTTCAGTACGTAAGCTTATCTTATCTTACCAATACCACGGCATCCCTCCGCTCTTTCGCGTCCCTTTCCCACTCTCTTCTTCTTCTAAAACTGTGTCAAATCAGCAACAACAACAACCAAATAGAGCAGCGTTTAGTGCGTGTGTGTGTGTGTGAATTGGATGCACAAATTGATAAGCAATTTTATTCAATTTAATCTACTTTAAATTGCTTTAAATCAGGGCAAGCAAGAGCCCCCCGAAAATGTATATAATAATAAATTACTAATCCGTATAAATAGAATACCCTTGAGTGTCATTTTAGTGTGTGCATAAATAATTCAATAGTTCGGTTCCGCATTATTCGGAAATCGTAACGAATAAAGCAACAACAAAAAGCGGTTTTTGTTTATTTTTTTCCAAGCTCAAGCGAATGAAGAAAAAATCGGCTTCCAATCAGCTGTTTCTAGCGGCCGCCAAGAGCAAGCGAGCGAGATAGCAGGCGTGCGCGCCAAAAAAAAAAAACAACAACAACACCAACACCAACACTGGTACAGTGATTCGAAACCTAGCAAAAATTGTATACAAAATATATTTATAGAAAACAAAAGTTAAACTAATTTACACTTACATTTGTTAAGGTAAGTAATCAGCATTTAAGCTTACAAAATATTTCTATTCTTACTACAGTTAATCCATATTTTTCCAAGTTTTTTAAATCGTTTACATTTAATACGCGTGTGTCCCAGAAATAAGTGCAAAAATTAGTGAAATTTAAATAGAATAAAACAAGTGAAAAATGAGTGATGAAACGGGTAATACGGGCGAGGCAGCTGCTGCTCCTCCACCCCCGCAGCTCGTCACCAGTACGGAGGGTGCAATGGAGGCGCCTGCCTCCAAAATACCCGCTCCTTCGAGATCAAATATTCCCACGCCCGCATCGTCAGTCACCGGAATTCCAACCGCTAGCAAAATGAAGGCACCTTCCAATTTTGGATCAACGGGTTCCGTTTCCAAAATCGGTAGACCCTGTTGCAATAACACAACCCCCAAAACGGGGCCACCACCCAGAGGTGAGTTTTCTAGATCGATTATGTAGAATAATCGGGTTTACCAGGTAAATTAATATATGTATTTAGAGATCTCTTAGAATTGCTAATATCCGCTAAATGGTATTATTATTATTAAACCGCTTCTATATAATATATTTAAAAATCGCTCACCAAAAGAAATGAGGTTAATGATTTAGTTTGTATCTTTAATCTCCTAAATGAGCCCTCCACTTGAATTGCTAATTACCTAAGGTGGCTTGAGAATAGACAACATTCTACTTAGATCCTTTCCTTTGAATCATCGTTTCGAAGGGAACTGTAAATATAGTTCATAATATTTTAATTTCCAAGGATAACCCTAGTTGTTCCTTCTGAAAATTTCCATATTATTTGATATTATAAAATCTTTTAAAAGCTATTCCATCTCGTCACCTTTCCGACAAATATCACAAAGTTATAGACCCATTTTTATTCATTGTCAAAAAATTCGTAAATTGTGTAGAATGTATAAATAGGACTTGCTCCCTTCGAAAGCTGTTATTTTTCAAGGTTGTGTATTTCAATAAAAATGCTTTTGATAAGAGGAAATGGAACTAAAGCTAAACGTAAATGTGAGTAAGACAGGCTTTTGATATATTTTTAATATGTATATCTTTAAAAAAATGGTTGAGATAGAGTAAGCATATTAAAGTAATTTCTATAGCTACATTAATTTTCTAACTTAATATACTTTTACGTTCTTCTCCACCCTGAATCTTTGTCACTTTGAAAATGCACCAAAAATCGTGTTTACATCTTGGGCCCAAACAAGTCGTCTGTAATTCCGGTTCGAACCAACTGCAACCACTTAGAGAGACACCCACAAGATTTCGCTATATTCGCTATATTCGCTATATACTATATCTGAACTAGCCGACTGCAATGATCTAATGGCAGCGATGGGGCACCCACACACTTTTGGTGAAAATATAAAAAAAAAACTGACCCCACCCACTTTTAAGTGCACTTTTTGCACTACATTGAACTCGAGAAATTTTTTCGTGAGCTGTTTCCACTGAAAAAAAGAACCACAGTCTCATTTTTCAAAAAAATGATCTTCATTTGAATTAAACTATACACCAAGCCTGTAATTCCCACCGTCAATCGTTTTGTTTGGTAAACAAATGCTTCAGTCACTCACTTATTTAATTATTTTGGAGCACCAACGCGCTGGACAGAAATAAACAAAACAAATTGCCGCCCACTCTCAACTCTCGATCATAATTATAGAGCTGCCCCGAAAAGTAGGAGAATTATGGCCAATTAGGCAAGTGCTGCTACCATTTAATTGAGCCGCCCATTGTGGCACATTATTCAGGCACGTAACCGCAGCCGTCAACAATCGACGACCCACTAGCCCATATAGCAAACGATCTGCCAAACGATCCATCGATCGGTGGATCGATTTGACGGGTTTTCCATTACGCAGACACACGCTCCATATCCGATTGACAGTCTCAATGCAACCGCAAAAACGTAGAAAACCTAGGGGAAGAGTTACCCAAAATAAACACAGTAATAGCATTGTAATATATTGTTGAAGATTAAAAACTGAGTCACGAGGTGCAAGTGCGTACAGTGGGCGTGAAAATGATAGCAATCATGGGAAAATTCACACGGGGCATTGTAATGTTATTATTGTGCTAATGAGGCAATTATTTTTCATAGTTTTAATGATGTATTTATTGGATCAGTTTGTCAATCATGTTGGACACTTAATCAATTTATTATACAATGTTTTCGTGGCTTAAAGAGTGATTATGGCTCTTTAATTAATTAAGTTATTTGCGGCAACTATTATTATAAAAGCCTAGTTTCATTGGCAAGTTTTAAAATAGGTTATTATCTATTATAGGAGGTAATAATGCGTGAACTTATAAATGGAATGGAAAGTGTATCAATCTTTAACCGAGTTTTTCTGCCTAAAATGGTAATTTGTCTCAATAGTTATATGTTGCAGCCAAGGCTAGAATAAATGTTGTTAATTTAGTTAAACCCTTTGAGACTTCATAGTAAATAAGTTTTATTTAATAGGGAAAATTCTGAACCACTTAAATATTTAAGTAAAGCTTAAAATCTTAGTTCAAATTGAAGCATTACTTCTACAAATTTTACTTCATTCCAGTCTTTCTTAATTAACTTAACTTTGACTTGCAACTTTAACTCGCTTCTCAAAAGCAAATCAGTTCCAAGCTATACGCTTTAATCCCCTTGCTAAATCCACTTTCTAAAATCTCTTCTAACATTCTGAATCGGACTGTTTGGGTCGCTGCCAAGACCTGTCATTTATCTCGCAAAAACACTCAATGTCACACGACTGTGAATTCTCCCCATCGCCGACCGAGAAAACCTGGCGACCGGCCGGCAATCTCTCTTTCTCCGGCCCCTAATTGAATTTGTTCTAAGCGATGACACAGAAAAAATACACGAAATGATTCTGCTGCTATGCCTGTGTGTTTCAGATACTTTGTGATGTTTTTGCGCAGCGCATTTGATGGCTGGTTCCGTTCTCAGACGATCTGATATGATCGTTGCGGTCGACGGGGCCCGTGGATGAGCTTATGTCACTTTTATTGATTTCGATCGGAAACAAAAGTGGAGCCTCTCTCCCACCTTAAAAACCGAAAGCTCATTTGTCTTCGCATTAAGATAAAATCGGCGCTTGGCTTCGGATTGAGTCCGGGATCGACGTCTAATGGATGAGCGCTGTCTCGAAGGGGATTACTCCATCCGATTCTAGAGCTAGATTGAGCCCGCCCGGCTTTTGTTTACATCACCGATTCGCGTTCAGTGGGAGAGTCAATATTGTTGTTATGATTAACCACCTTTTTGTCTTACTTATTTGACTTCCCTCCATTGAGTCGTTAAGATGGTTTTAATTGGCGACACGTGTTGAATATTTCAACGGAAAGAGTCTCAGGTTTCCCCTTAATATAATATCCATAAAGGTATTGAAAAGTATATGATGCAATAAATCATATCTATAAAAAGTAGAGTTTTAAATATGGTTCGAAAGAATAAGCCATTCTCCTTAAATAGGCTTTATTTAAAAAAACAATTCACATGCTTTCACAATTATGGAAAATAATTTTATCCGTTAAATCATACTTTCATTTTTACATCTCTTTTGTTAAGAAGCATTTGAAAGATGCACTTTTCTTTGTTTTTTTAATTGGAAAGCATTTCCCGCTGCACTTTTCTTAGATTTATTCATTTAAGCTGCCACACAAAGAATCTACAAATAATTGACTTTAGTTAGCCTGAAAAGCTGGCAGGAAATCAGTAGTTGAAGCTGACCAAACAAATGTGCATGAAAGTTGGCAGTGCCTGTTAATTTGTTTTACTACTTGGAAACTTTAAAAATAATTAGACACACATCGTTGTGTAAACCTGTATCTCAGTTCTTACGGAAGGCACTTGAAAAAAAATAATTCAATTCAAGAGGACCATGGTTGGGTTACTTTTCTTACTGCAGACGTTTAACCAAATTACTATTCATAAATATTTAAATACAATTTCCGTCTAGGTAATATCAATTTAATCGTATTGAATATAAAATAAGATTTAATTTAAAAATTATTATAGGTTACAAAATGTTGTGTTTTAACCGTCTTTCGAATTATTTTAATTCTACTGAAGTTCTTATAGATTTCATACCAATTTTATTCCAGAATATTGATTAATATTATTTATTTACCTAACATTAGGCAATTTTCATTGGTTCCAGTTATTCATTGAGAAACTATTCCTTAACAACCCACTACTCCCCCTCAAATTACTCTAGAAAAATATACTGAAATAATCAATAAATTTCCAAACTCCTGACTTATCTTTTTAATGATTTGCCTGATGCGTTTGCTGCACTTATGAATAAAGTGCTAAAAGCTATAAGCCATTGAGAACCAGACAAACAGTGATAGGCGCCGATGAGCGATCAATCAATATCAAATCGAAAAAAAAGGGAAAATATAAATGTAGCCATGTGGCAAGAGTTTGTTTGCAAAATTTATTAAACGTACACGTCCGTGCAAAAATATAAAAATAAAAGCAATTTTTTTACGGCTCTTATTTGACGCGTGTAGTAGTCTCGTCGTTTATTCAATAAAAACAACGAAAGCGCGGAGGCATTGCCACAGTGTCTGCTCGTTAACACCGGCCAACAAAGCTGGGGTTTCGGATCGTACTCTCGCCGCCGTTTCTCGCAAACTTTGAGATACTTCAGAGCGAGCGAGAGAGCTGCGAAGTATCTGAAAAGTTCGCTACACGATTGCCGCTCGCCGTTCGGTTAATTTCACATTCAGTTACTTGAACGACTTTTCGCGAGGCGGACGTGCTCCACACGGGATCGCAGCTCAGATGGCAACCAATTGAACTTGATCGGCTCTATACTATAGTTTATAGTGAACACGCAAACAAAATTGATAAATCCAAAATAAAAGCGAGCTTTAACAGAGACTAATTCATTGTTATAAACCACACAAAAGGTGAAACTAATATATAAAATTTTAGCTTAAACCTAAATCCAAGAAATCTGGCTCCCAAAGAACTGTAAAAGCAAAAGTTGTGTGACCCTTTTTAATGTCCTTGCAAGTGCCCTAAAAGGAAGATTTATTTCGGTACCTTATTGTGTTTTTGGTGATATTTTTGGAATCTTTTGTTTTGAAGTTTTTCCCCTCGTAGTGACAGCCTTTAACCTTGGCTTGTCTGCCCGGTTCACTTATAATATTTCCATTTGGTAATCAAATTTATTCTTTTGTTACTCTGGGATTTTGCTTTCGACATTCAACGTGGCCTCATCAATATTTATTTACTTTTAGTTTTAGCCAAGCCTAGAATTTTTAAAGTTCTTTTTGTTTAATTAGTTTTTATTGCATTTACCGATAAGATAATTAGTTGCTGTTTTTCAGTTATCTCTCCTTTTAAATTAGACCATTTTTAGTCACTTATCATTTGGCCGATTTATTTGTTCGTGTCTCCTAGGGATTGGCCCATTTGTGTTGCTTTGTGTGTGTTCAATTTAATGGCCAAGATAATTTGGCAAACGGAAAAAGGGTCAATAAATAATATACCGAAATTTCCGTGGATTTAATTATCATGTGACTAAGTTTTCATTGTTGATAGAACAGTTTAACAATTAAATGAAGCATGTGTCAGTTTTGTGAAGGGAAAATTGTACAGATAATTACGCGCTTAGGCAATTTGATTAAAAAGTATTCTAAATTGGTAACATTTCAATAGAATATTCTTTTAATTATTTTGAAAATTCAATTTCGAAATGGTGAACATATCTTAGTTCCACTGAATAATAAAATAGTTGAAGATAAAGGAAGATTATATATTGTATTCGTGACATGGAATATTTAGTTAATAACTCATTTTTCCTTTGAAAAATATTCATTGTTTGAGTTGTTGAAAGGGAAAACTTGTAACTGTTATAGGAAATAAATTTCCAAGGTAGCTTAGCCTTTGGCATTCTCCTCGCAATGTACTTGTAGGCCCTTTTCCATTAGCCACTATAGATATACAGAAAACGTAGCTAATTACAGATTTTTCGCTTACGTCTGTTGGTTCCTGTTTAGAGGCACTTACCATAGGTAAATTGACGCACTAAAAAAAAACAAATATAGTAAATGGGCCAACCTCTCTCCCTCTCATTGAAATGTCGGCTAAATGGCCGCGATAACCTTAACGCATTCTATATCTACAATAAACTCTAAACAACAACAAAAGTTGATTTGCCGAAACAGCAATAACAAAGTTCAGTTGCGGATTGTATTGAAAATTTGCGGTTAACCGCTAATTAGATCTCAAAATTTGTTATTTGCTCATTTGTATTTTGGCTTGAATGAGATGGAGCTGGACAAGGCGGAGACAAAGTCTATGCGAAATCTATAAATATATATAGCCACAAAATGGCATGACTTTCACAGCGGCATTATTTGCATATTGCCCAAGACTTTGAATTTTAGTGCAATTTGAGGTTGGCAGTTTGTTTATTGGTGGGCCCGGCGTTGACGTCTTATTGCCAAATCAAGTTGGGCTTCCACCACCGGCTAACGCTTTATCCAAATGCAAATTTCAAATTTTTTTTATTTAGTTTTCTGCGGCTGACTTTCTTTCCCTGCCGCGGCTTTCTTTTCACTGCCACGTTCCGTTCGCATAACGCACGCATTTCGTCTAACGATTGTCTAAGCATTTTTAGACCAGGCCAAGTGTTTTCATTTCGTTAGCTTTGGCTTTGACATTGTTATTGTTAACTGGTATTTTATCAGCTCTACATTTTTTGTGTGTTATTATTTTCCTTCTTTTTTTTTTTTTTGTGCCGCTTCTATCGGAACCGGCACAACAACACGGTGGAGCGATAAGAGCTGAAATCGTGTAGGAAAATACATTTTTATTTTCAATTCCACTCTCGCGGCAGTGGCCTCGACATTGCCAGCCCAAAATTGCCAAGAGTTATCTCTCGAACTAGAAATGAGCGTGAGATCTACAAATATTTCGCATGTCTGTGAAATTCTTACTCATCTCGGATGCTGATTACTTTATTGATTGTGTCTGATAATTGAGGGAAAAATATGATAAATGTTGCCGGTATTTCGGATTGATTGCTGAGTTTATTTTTGGCAAAGATAAGCAGGAGAAAAAAATATATAAAATACTATAAGCTAGCCAAGTTGAATTAAAGAAATGAAAGAGTGACCAAAAAATATAAACTTCATACAAGATGTCTGTTTATTTATATTTATGTTCAGTTAAATTGCAAAAAAATCATTTTTTCTTTATGATGAAATTAAGAAAAAGGTGTTTCATATTATTTAAATGCATTCTATAAAAGGTATAAGTTTTATAATAAAAACTTGGTGTCACCTCCTAATAAAATGCACATAATTGTACATTTTGAAACGCAAAAGATGATGATTAAGGAAATTTAAAAAAGATTTCAAGGCTGCTGCTGCTGCTTACACAACTGGAAGTGAATTGAAATATGGACATATTGTATATAGAACTATATATATATCTATGTAAAGATTACACAATCCACCTGTACAAACTGGTGGGCGTGTGGGAGCGATGTCATAAAGCCATTTGGAGACATCACCTTGACAGGCCGCTCTTCCCGATATATTTCGCACCAACACCGGGTGGAGGCTTCTGAACACACATTCTATATACTTTTATATATTTGCCACCGGCAATAATGATCTGTCGTCATTCCCCTCAATTTAGTTCGTTTGTTTACACAATTTTATTGTTGCTTTTTTGCCATTCGTTATATTTGATTTATATATATGTATATACATATTTTTGTTTTTAAAGCTCCCGAGTGAGCTCAGCTTGGTGTTTGTTCTAGACTCGTTAGCATAGAGCTCGGCCACTCGTGGGTGGTGCTGGTGGCGTATGAGTAATATTCGCTGTTCGATCACGTATACGCACCTTTGTGCCCGGCTAATTTGCATTGCACTTTGTTTGGCAAATTCATTTATGGGTATTTAATTGCGGTAAATGCTTTTTCTTTAGCTAATTGCGTTTCACACGCCTCGAAAATGATTTTTATTTTGTATTTATTGTTTGCCACTTTCTTGGCTCCTTTGCTCTTCCGCCGGTGCCTTTTACTCTTGTTTTTTTGTTCACAGCAGTTTAATTACAGTTTCTTTGACTAAACACAAATCGGTAATGAAAGGCGAAAGAAAAAAAATATTGAAAAAGGTGTAACCACCTTTGGCTAATTAATTTGTATGGTACGGTACCGGATTTTCTTTCATTTGCCGATTATGAAATGATATTTCAGTTGGCACCTGTTTTGCTTGAACATCACTTGAGATGATTTGTTGTCACAACTGAGTGGACCCCGAAGCCTCTTTCTCTTTGAGTTCATTTACGGTGGCTTTTCGTGTAAACAAACCCATTATTGCCTTCATTTTTTCCCCTTTTTTTTTGTGGCTAGCTCTGTTTTGGTCAGCCTTCTTTTGGCCAGCCTTTTTTTTTATTTGTTTTCTTTGGTCAAGAGATACTTTTCCGCTTCTAATGAATTATTGGCCTCTGGAGTTTGTCATAAGCTTAATGGAAGAGTTCATTAGGAAATGTCTTGGGACCGCACAAGATGGGCTTTAGTTCTCTTCCCAGAAAGTATTTTAAAATTATTATGGGAGTTTTATAATAGTTTTTAAATTGACTTTGGCATTATTAACTTTCAAACTACTTGATATATCAAAGTTTAATAGGTTTACTATTTTATTTAATTATTCCACCCGATCCTAAGCTGATTTATTGAACTCGAGATCGAAACAAACCTTTCATAAATCGTTGTTCCGGGTATAGTCGCAATGCCAACCTCTCCCTTTTATTTTCCTTTTGGCCATTTCATGCATCAACCAAAACCAACCAAGTTCAGCTCGAATGCTTAACGTTCAACAATTAAACAACAATTTTAATCACTTTTTTCCACACTTTTTGGTCACTTTTTCGTACACTTTTTGCTTGGCTCATTGTTTTGCTTACACTCCACTGCTTTTAATTATTTCGTATGCAATAAAGCTCTAAGCTAGAACAGCAAAAGCAAAAGTCAAATAAATTAACACGTCACTTACACAAATCCCGGGGCGAAGCACTTAGGTCTCGCTTGGAATAGCCCCAAGTGCTAAGTCGAACATTTTGAACAGCAATAAGTACTCAAAGGATTGTGAAGATATTTGTAAAATAAAAGAATTAATTTAATATGAGACTGAAGAGGAAGTCATAAATTTAATAATTGTTATTCAGAATTGTTACTTGAGAATGGTTTAAAAAAAACTGAAGTACAAATATGAGTGCTCAGCGATTGAAGTGTATACCAACGATGAGCGCTTAGTGGGTCTTTCAGCTCCCGCTGCCCTGCCCGTTATATTTTTTTGGAGGCGCCAGAAATCTGACGAAGACGATCCAGCGATCTATAAAGAAAGGCTACAACAAAATCTATTGCTCTTTCTAATAGCTTTTTCCGTTATATTTTCTGCCCATGCCTTAGTGTATACTATATTATAGTATAGTATATTATTTATTAGAAATAATTACTAAAAGAAATAGTTAATATTCTTATTTGAAATAAATTCTTTTGTTCAATTTAAAATATATTTGTATTATTTAAGTTACAGCTAAACTAAGCTGGTAAAAATATAAAAACTTTCTAAGAAATACAATCGCCTAAATTAAATACAATAAATATCTTTAAAGAAAAATTCCTAAAATATCCTACATAAATGCACTTGTAAAGTTAATATTTACTTGTTCCTCCCGAAATTCAATCTAAAACAACAGTTAACCTCTTAAATGACTTCCATTAGTGTTTATGATGGATGGATGAACTCCCATTTAATGATGACATTAATGTCCATTTTGGGTGAACTCCTCCTCCTTCTTCGTTGGCTCTAAAGTAACAAAAAAAACAGTTATAAATTGCGACACGCCCACATTTAATGTCTGCGATCGAACGATCCATCGAATTGAATTCCAAACCCAATTGCGTGTGGGTTGCACAACCGAAATGTTTATGGCAACTGACCAAATACAAAGCAAATTACTTTCAGCATTCTTTGCTGGCATTTTAGCCAAAAAGTTTTTGAAGAGTCTCTTTCATAATTTGACATCATAAACAAACAAATAATTAAGTTGTTTTTTTTTCTGTTGCTTATCTAAAGATCGAAACACACGCGTCTGTCGAAGCATTAATTATGCATAAAAAAAATGCTGGAAAACACTTTTGGGCAAAAATAATATATGAAGTTGTCTTCTATTCAGTTTTGTTTATTTGTTCGTTAATTATGGGTAAGGTAAACAAATATTGATTGCAGCTGGAAAAGTCAAATGTCAATTCAAACTATTAAGGATGTGTGTTTAAAATGTTGCTGTTGTTTTTCTATTTTTTTTTTTATAGGTCATTAAAATGGTGTCTAGTTTCGTTCTGTGAGTGGAACTTGTTTTTTAGCTTTTGCATAATATTGATGGATTGCTGGCTGCTTCAGCTGAATATGCTAATTTATTTTACCCAAGAGGAACGAAGTGACATCAATTTTATACTCATTGATTTTTGTGTTCCAGAGACAGCAAATTGTCTAGAGATATATCTCTCGATATCTTATTAGCAACCTCTTTATTCATTAGGTTCGTATTTTTGCGGTTTTTCTCATTTAATTTAATGCAAAGAATAAAGCTAACTTAATATCAAATTGCAAATTAATATATGTCAAGTTCAAGTTGAAAATCAAAGACGAGTTAATTAGGTTGCGATTTATAACATTTAAGTATTTGATAAACTGAATTCGTTGAAATGGGAAACAAAGAACAAGTGATGAATATCACCTTGGTAATACCATTTTCCAGAATTTGTATCTCCACATAATTCTTGACATTTGAGTCTGCGGAAGAAGTCTGTTAAGCTTGTTATATAAATCTTTTCTTTGGAGTTACCCCACGAAAACCTTCACCCAACACACTCCCAGTTATCTAATCGCTTTCAAATGGAATGTGACTCTTTTTGGTTGGAGAGGTTGATCTGCCAGGGCGACCCATAACTAATTGCCACTTTGCAGCTTACTTTTTTTTTACCAACCCCCCCTGTTTCCTGCGTTTTATTTTACCAACATTTTCTGGGCCGCACTTTCTTGGCCCGTTACCATGGCCTGAATTCGGCCTGGCATCGCCCTTAGCTGTAATTATATTTTAATTTTAACTTAACATTTTGTTGCTGCTAATTTTGTTATGCTCACTTTGCGTTTTTTGTGCGCTCGTTTCTTTTTTTTGGCTTTTGATTTTATTTTTAGATACCGCCAGCATGAGTCGTGAAAGCGATGACAATTTAAGTTCGATCAATTCGGCTTACACAGGTAATTACACATTTTATGTTTTACTTATACTTTATTGATTGCATTTACTTGTTAATTTTACACCTGTTTATGGCTGGGCTTTTGCTGAATGCGTTTCATTTAATCTCCTCCCCCATGACATTATTAATATTTAATTAATTTTCGAATAATTGCTTGCTGATGTGGGCGAAATTAACACGTCTGTGTTAACATCTTCTTGGGACATCGATGGGAAATATAAAAAAACAACTAAATTAATATGTCATAAACATGTTGAGGGAATAACAAATACCTATTTAACCATAATAAACTTATACTATTACGGAGGTTAGTCAGAGATTGCCAGGTAAAAAAATAAAGAAACGTTTTTTTATAAAAAAATAAATAGAAAGATAATAAGATATTTATAAAAAGAGCATCTAGTTTTCCTAGAAAAATATAACAAATACCTATTTAACTATAATAAAACTATAGTATTAAGCGGGTTACTTAGAGATTGTGAAGAAAAGATAGAGATAATAATGCATACATAATAAATACAGACAAGCCACTATTTCGAAGTATCATTTATTAAAAGAGCAAACTAGCTTTCTAGGAAAAATCTAGTAAAATCAATTGCATTTTAAATCACAATTAATTTTATTAGCCAAAGGTATTGTGAGTCATCTTTATGGCAGGAACATTACAAAATGAAATGGAAAAACATGTCACAATTCAATTACCTAGTTAAGACAATGTGTAAAAGGGAAGCAGCTTTCACAGATATCATATCTTATCGGGCTTGTTTACTTTCATTGACCTGGAAATTAATTTCATTTCATTCACGATTTGTACAGCTCAATGCAATTGATGTTAACCCTGAAATCTAGTCAGTTTCTCCCTCACACTCCCCCAACTTTTAGTTCAGTGATCTCGAATAAAATCAGATATTTCATTGCCTTCCCTACTTGTGTATGCAAAATCTTTCCTCGAACGAGTAAAATGTCAAAACAATCTCACGATCTACGATAGCCCACTGATTAGATCTCTATCCCATTCATAGAGACCAATCAAAGGCCTATCAAAGTCCGCTACGATCCGTCATAATTTTAATTGTTTTTTACCTTAGCCGTAGGGGAAATCCATTAGGCTAAAATCGTTTTTATAGACGGGCATCGGCCAAGAGTGTTCATGGAATGTACATTCAACTGCCTGCCCTTCTGCCACATGTGTTTTCGCATTCGAAACACGTTCTAAACTTTAAACAAATTTTAATTGTAATGCGAAATACGCGACTCGTAACCGGTTGCTTATTTTTTTTTGGGTATTTACTATATAGTATATATCTATAATTATTATATATGGGACACGCCTTTAAGCGATCAGCGCCAGTCACGTAAGCATCTTCATCTGGAAAACCAGTTTTCTATTTGGTGAAATTCTAGTTTGTCGCCCCAAGATTCCTGTTGAAAACATTTAGCATTTCCAACAAAGGCGGCCAATAAATATTTATAAAAATCTATTGCCGATGCAATTATTGTCTGCCCAGAACAATGAGCAGAAATTAAATCAATTGCGATAAAAATTGCATGTTAAAATGGCTACAGTGGAGCTCACAAAAACCGCAAGATAATTTTATAGCATCAGGAAATGCGAAAAAGATAAAAGTGGGCTTGTAACTAAATTACTTTCGACGGACCACACCTCCCAAACAAAAATTAATGTATTTATAGCCGAGATATTTTCATTCGGTGACGGCTCATTAAATGTTTCACTGTAACTGCCCGTACACTGTAATTCCCCGATGGCTTGGGGCAGCCCACAGTGATCAGAAATCAAAGATCAGCAATCAGCAGCGAGAGCTAATAATCAGTTTTTGTCGGCATTTTCCAGAGAGACTCGTAGATGCATTTTACATGCCGAAAAGTCATGTAAGTCATGCACAGTCCGAGCTGTGTGGGGCTGTAAAAAAAAAAACTACTGGATAATGTGGGTAGCCAAAGCGGCGTTAGATACTGGACAGCAATTGCTTCACGGTTAGGAAAATACAGTGGGAACAAAATATACTTAAGTCACTCTACGTATTAACCACGACCATTAAAAGCTAGGATTTTAGTTTTGAAAGAATGCTTTTTATTGGAGACTCTAGAGCGGTTTAGTATCTGAGATAAATTTCCTTTAACTTTTTAAACATTTTTAGTTTATGACCAAAAACATGTTTACCTTAATATATATATTTTATTCTGATAAAAATATCATAAAGGATCATAAAGGAATTAAGGTGTTGATACCAGTGCCAAGATAATGAGTAATTTTAGAACATTAACTGAGGTTCATGTTTAATAAAAGCTTTTTAAGTATTTTCCCACGTCATTTTAGATGACAAAATAAAGAAAGTATAAATTGTTACAACAAAAAGGTTCAGTACAGCGCATTTTTGCGAGATATTAAAGGTATTCAAGATCTGTATAGTAATATAGTATAAAAGTATTGTAGTATTTCTTTTTTAAAGAAAGAAACAACTTAGAAACCTAATGAAATAGTTATAAAAATTTAGGAAAACTAATCTGACCCTTTTCCCTGGCCATTTATTAATTAACCTACCAAGTTTTAAGCTCACTGCCTAAACCCACATTGCAAGCCAGATGCGAACCGATCAGAACTGTCTGCCTACACACAAAAGGCGCTTAGAAGGAGCTGGGAAATGGGAGGGGAAAAGGCGGTCCATCGACTTGCACACAGTTTAGTTTAATTAAATGTTGTTTAATCATTTCAAAAGATAATAAGCTATTGACATGACCAGCGCTGTTTCGCTGATTTATCGCCGGTCAGCGCGCGATCGATCCGCCATAAATGGCTGGCGAAATATTTGTTTTCGTTGGACGACAACAAATATATCTCTCTAGCCAAGAAACGCTTCGATTTGGCCAGAATCACAGAGAGTCGTGAGCAAAGTGGGTCGTTGCCGGTCGGCTTTTGGCCAAATCAACATTGGCAACTGGCGAACTGGCTAACTGGCAGGGCAACGTCAGCGGCGCCACACTCCACTTGGCCCGAACGGGCAGCGGTGCGCTTTGATGATTCATCTGCGTATCTGTCAGATACACGAGTTCATTAGCTGCGACACTGAATGTCAACTGCAAGGAAATTGTTTGTCATCTATGTGCGTGCGTATTTTTAGAAGTCAGCCAAGCCAGCCAGCCGACTTTTCACAGTTAAATGTTGAGGGGGGGCGGGACAGGGGCCTCAATTAGCGAAGGTAAAGTCAAGATCAGTCAAGTCGAGTGTGATTTATTGGCTGGCATTGGGCATTACATAAAGCCAAGCCAGACATTCGCTACAGTTGGAGTTACAGATACACAAACGAGATACAGAACGCCAAGAGCCAGCGAAAACATTAGTGAAAGTTGGTTGGCAGACAAAAAAAGATCGCAAAAGAAAAGGAAATCCCTCACAAAGGTACACAGACACTGAAACAAATCAATGCCAATAATAATAAGGAATATATAAACATTTGAACAGTCCACAAGAGATGTTACGATACACCTGTTTCTCTCCGTGTGAAAACTGTTACAACGCCCAATTGTGATAATTAAAAAAAATAAAAATAGTTACGAACATATATGATACAAAATAAATTGCTACCGTCATGATGTATAATGGCAAATAATAACAAATTGTCTTGCACGAATGCCAGTATCTGGCAGATACAATTGAACCTTGAAGTTGGCTGCTGCCAACTCATGTCTTGTCATGCTACCTGGGCCGAGCCAGCGCAATCGGTTGATTAGCCAAAACAGTAGGCCAAGTCGAAAGACATCTTCAAACTGAGAGCGCATGTCTGGCGTAAATTACAAATATGAGCAAAAATTATACAAAAAATAAAAGCAATTTCAACTGACAAAAACACAATTAACTACATGACGTATAGTGTGCGCAATGGGGGCTTTCACGGGGCGCACAGCTGAGGATGAAAAGTAAACGGAAACCGAGATCGTGCAATTGAAAAACCGAAATCTTTTCTCGATCTCCACTCCTTTTGTGCAGAGCATCTCTTTGTGTTGTCCGTCATTCAGTGGCTTTTGAAAACGTTACCAAACTGTCGACAATTTAATTGATTTATGCTCTTTATTCCCTCTGCCTCGTGGAGTTTTCGGCAAAAGCGTAAATTGATTTTGAAAGTTGCAATTGAGAGGAGAAAGAATATGAGCAGATCTGTATCAATAAACATTTTGACACCATACAATTTGGTGAAAGATATATATGTATACTATATTTTGTGGTTGTATAAGATATACTTTAATCTGCTTTGAGTGGACTTAAAGAGTAAGTAGGATACAATGGTCCGATTGGTGCATATATGTTGATTTTATAGCTTGTCATTGTTAGTTTTATATGATTTATACTTTTGTTATTTATTTTTAAAGCTTCTCACTCTCAAATGAAGTCTTTTAGAGTTTTTTATCCCACTTTTTAATAGGATTTTGTGGCTTTAATAAGTTTAGAAAATGCTATATATATTCAAAGATGGCTTAAGTTTATTGAGAAGAACTATTGCCTATTGACATATTTTCAAGATTTTGTGTGTTTAATAACTTCAAAAAAAGGTTTAAGTTTATTAAGTACTTAACTATTAGACTTCTTAAAGACAAATATTGTTCTTTACGATAATTCTTTTGTTAGAATATAATATAACTCCAAAAAAGTACACTTAATTCGTAGTTATTAGCATATAGCAATATTTCAACGTTTTTAAAAAACATGTTATATATTTTTGTAATGCAAACAAGTTGCTTCAACTCAGAAGATAATGCATACAAAGGTTTTTAGTCATTTTACCAACACAGCCAAGCACTCGCCAATCTCTCTCAGAGTCAGATACATCTATATATATACGTCTTTAATAACATCTCAGATTACCGTTCGTTATTATTTTTTTTTTCGCTGCCATCTAACCTTTACCACAACTGCTTGCGGCCAAGATCTTATTAAAAAAGCAAGAAATCAAGCACACAAGCGAATACTCACGAGCTGCCAACAAAAACTTTCACAATCCAAAAGAGCAAATTGGGCTTAACACAAATGCGCTAATTTTTAACCAATACCAATATGTATAAGGCACATAATACTTATAACAAAAATGGGGGAAATGTCAGTTGGCTGGAAAAACTCGCTTGCTCAGTTAACACCCACGAAACGTGGCTCTGAAAATGCTAAATGTTAAACAATTGCGATTGCATTTTATGGAAATTCGGCTTGACTTCATTTAAATACAACCATATATATACATATACATATATATATATATATAGATCTCTATCAAGAGACTGTCAGACGCTTTACGCGATCCTCGCTCTCACCCACATCCGATTGGGACCGCTTTTCGCCCGCTCGCCGCTCGCTAAAATCGGAGGCTGGAAGTCGCACATCTTGTAAGTTCTTCGCCCGCCGCCATCGCCAGTCGCATGTATCTTTATCTTGTTTCGTATCTGTATCTGTTTCTGTTTTTGTTTGTTTTGTTTTCCAACGCCAAAGATGATTATTATCTAGAGGCCACTGGGCGACGTCGCAGCTCAGGTAAGCAATCGGTATTCGGGATTGTGGGTGGCTGCACAGAGAAAAATAATATGTTGACATATATTTTAAGAAGTTTTAGAAGTTTTAAGGAAAAAAGCTTTAACTATGATTTACTATTATGCAAGAGATCTTCTTGAATATACAATGAATCTAGACTATTAAAGAGTTTTCCTTGACAATTAATTTTCTTTCTGTGCCAGAAATGTATAGACAAAAATGTTTGCCCACTATTTTCTGTATCTTGTATCTGCAGAGCACGTCTGGTTCTAGCCATTTGCGCAGGTGGCTGGGCTCTTAATATATTTCTATGCATCTAGGCCAGTTGCTCGCTCCTTAAATGGCCATTCGCGCAGAAACATTAAAAGCGTTAATTTATGGCCAAAACTGTCAAATATTTTCCCAAGTTAAGGAGGCATGTAGAAGGCATATCTCTCTGCATCTTCGGTAGCCCAGAGTATTGTCAAGTTAACAAAGCTTAATGAGCCACTGAAAACGTGTTCAAATTTACCTCTCACTGTGGGTGTAATTGCGTCTCTAATGAGCCCAGAGATTGCTGTGACAATATATATATATTTGCTGACTCAAGGCCTCTCTAGGGTTAACTATGCTGATTTTATTATTTTAAAGTTTCGGTTTTTTTTTGGCTCCCCAAATGAAATTGGCCAAGTCTATGGATCAATGAATTTGGGGCAAAATCGTTACGGTTTTAATGGAAATTAAATTGATGGGGAAACTACTTAAGCCATTAAAAACTGTGCATAATTAATTGGGAAATATTAGATCAAGGTAAAGGGATTTATTATGAAGTTTAAACTGGAATGATTTACTTTAAGCTTAGTGATTGTATTTGTCATGCTTATGTTAAAGTTATTAAATAGCTTTTACTATTCAAAGAAAACTTAAAAAAATAAATGTAAGTTGCTCATAATGTTTTTAAAATTAGCTTACTATGATTAATGGATTGAAAACCAATGAAAATAAATGCATGCAAAGCCACAATATGCATATGCAAAGCCACAATAACATTTTATGACTATTCAAAACCAATTATAAATATTTATGATATTTACTTTAAATATTTAAAGATAATACACGATGATGCAATAATAAATTCTATGAAACTGCATTGAAAAATATTCAAAAAGTATTTCTCTGTATTATATTCATCCTTTAATATGGAAGAGGAAAAGGCGCCACTCAAATGAAATTTTCAGTAACAACAGAAAATAGGAAAATTATGAACAACTTGCCATATCTAATGGCTGTGGGTGGATGCAGTCAGCAGCAATAAAAAAAAAAAATTAAATTAACTGACACGACAGCCAAACTTGGCAAAATGTTGTTATGACTTCATTGAGCTGCATGCAATTTTTATAATCCGCTTGTTTCCTGTAATTTTCCACTTAATGGTTTTCCACCAAAGATAAATCCGCTTTATTTTTATACGTGAAATCGGGGAGTTCTTGTAACAACGGGGACTTATAAGCACTTTAGCCTTAGAAGTGGAATATATTGAACAGATTGCAAATGTCAAGTTTACACAGAGCTTAAATCCGTTTATAGATATATTCACATTATGCGGGGGGGCATATGGGAATCGTTCTCAATGGCTTTCCATTGAGCATGCGATATGCAAATTTGCCAATGACATCATGGTCCAAGTGGAACACATGAAAAATGAACCGTATTGGAGATAAATGAAAACGCAGTTCGGCCAATTTTAGCATTGTCTATTGTATCTTGATTGATGAGTTAACGGCTGATACTAATGGGACCCCCCAAACTGAATGTTTATTTCCCGCCGAACAGATCACAACAGCACCGTGCTGACAGCGAACACGGAGCAGTTCATCATTGGCCAGCGGGTGTGGGTCGGAGGCCTTCGGTCCGGACAGATCGCTTACATTGGAGAGACACATTTCGCCCCCGGTGACTGGGCAGGCATTGTCCTGGATGAGCCCAATGGTACGTCATAATTATCTATCATATATTACTTTAAATCTATTAAAATTGAAATCGAAATTTAAGGTAAAAACGATGGCTGTGTGTCGGGCAAAAGATACTTCCAGTGCGAGGCCAAACGTGGCATTTTCTCGCGGCTCACGCGTCTCACCACATATCCTATGTCCGGAGTCCAGACGCCGACATCGCCTTTGGCCAAGAACTCACCCGACAGATCGCGCACAGTCTCTCCAACGGCGAGTATTCGCAGCTCCATGCTTCGCAGTCCCGGAATAGGCGGCAGTAAGTTTTAAATTGCAAAGAGAAGTATAATCAACAAAGATAATATAATGATGACTTCTTCAGAGAATGGTTTAACCGTTGGCGACCGTGTGATTGTTTCTTCTGGCTTTGGCAGTCGTCCTGGCCTTTTGCGCTATCTGGGCGAGACACAGTTCGCTCCTGGCAACTGGTGCGGCGTCGAATTGGACGAGGCAAGCGGCAAGAACGATGGAGCCGTGGATGGTATAAGGTACGGGACTTCAAGGAACTTTGACTCAGTAATTATGACCATATGCCAAAAACCTTAAACCTTGCAGATACTTTGAATGCAAGCCCAAGTACGGGGTGTTTGTGCCCATCGCAAAGGTCACCCTGTCGCCGTCGTCGAAGAAGACGCGACTGTCGAGGACCGGATCGCGGGAGTCGCTCACCTCGATTGGCACCATGAACAGCATTGCCACCACGAATACGTCGCGCATGCGCATGAATGCTCAGGTATAAGCGGAGGCACCCCCACAGCTCTCAGTCCACAGCCACATCCCCTTAAACACAAATACCGTTTGCAGTTGGTTCTGTTAATTGTTAATTTCTTTTATTTGACCCATTAACTTATTTGGTAATTTATATGACAAGCCCATCCCCTCTAGCCTGGTACTAACGCGTTCCATATTCTAATCGCAATCCCACACCTTCGTTCCGTTCCTAGCAGCGCAAGTCGATCACGCCAGCTAAGCCAATAATAACGACGCCGAAAAGCCAATTTTCCATGCAGGTATGCTAAAAAAAAAAGAAAAACAAATACACAAAAAAATGTATGGTATTCGCTGTTGGTTTTCCCCCTTTTTTGGTTATAAGAGCTCTATAAAGTAATCAGAGCTGCATTTGCTGTTAGCTTGGTCAAAACCATTAACGTTGAAAGTCTGGGGAAGTTGTCTAAGAAAACATTGTAAAAATATGGTAAACTGGTGAAAGAATTTATGAAATTTGTAAAATATATTAAAAAAGATAACGTTTTTATTTTTTTATATGGGTGAACGGGTTTTAAATTGTTTCTAAAAGGGTCTTTAGTGCTCAGCATTTTTTCTATTTTAATTACGTTTCTATATTATTTTATTAGAGGAATATTATTCTCTTGACCTTTTTCAATCAGGCCTTTGTATGTACAAACTTTCAACGTTAATGGCTTGATAATTCTTTCAGTAATATTTGTGGATTAATACGTAGATTGTAAGCGTACAACTAACATAAGACACTAACCCCCACACAACAAAACACTACACACACTACAACCCCACCACCAAAAACAGAATATGTAAATTAATAATAAATGTATGCCTACGAACTCTTTATGCATTTTATGCCATGTGTATGAGTTGGTTTTTACTTTTTTTATTTCACAATGAATAATAAAAATTATATATTTCAATATTTCCTGCACGCTTTTCGCTGTTTAAATGTTGTTTGTTCAATGTTATTGTTATTATTACTGCTATTATTTTTATTTGCATGTTTGTTCGCTGTCAACGGTATATACATAAATGAGTGTAATGAGTGTCCTTTATGCCACACTATGCCGCACCCTGTACATACACCTATATATCCACACATATCTATATGTATCTACGCCACCTTCTATATCCTCCTGTACACTGTACACTGTCTATAATTGTATGTCTAGGCATTTCATAAAAGCTTGCTTTGTGCTCTCTGTGCTCTCGATCTCGGTCGATTTTGTAGGATCTGCTGCGCGAGAAGCAACACCATGTGGAGCAGTTGATGGTGGAGCGGGACTTGGACCGCGAGGACGCACAGAATCAGGCATTGCAGCTGCAGAAGAGCATCAACGAGGTAATTATCTTCACCGATACCATGTACGCACCGCTGCCCTATGCGGACAGATCGCGACCGTATCGACCGCCCGGCAAGAAGGGTTCGGGTTCGGTAAGGGTCAAGCAGCAACATCTTTGGGTGCCCACCACCCTAAGCAGCTGCATCACCACCAGAACGAAACCAGCAACTGTATCAGCAACGGCCAGGCAGCCCTTGCAACAGCAACAGCAATCGCAGCAGCAGCAGCAGCAACAACACCAAGAGATATTGCAACAGCAGCAGGCCAAGCCGAAGAAAGTTTGGTTTTGCGATAAAAAGAAACTCTTTCTAGTTGGCTGAGGGGCCAGTCAATGTTTGCTCAGTCATTTGTGCAGTTTTCGGTTTCAATTAATTGTGTTTTGTTTTATTATATGTTTTTGCATTGCACTTTTGCTGGCTATTCAAGCCAACACGCAACACCTCGTCTTCCTCTACCCCGCGCAGCAACCATTTTTCCCCATTTGTGCTTAATTTCGTTCACCAGTGTTATATGTCTTTATCATTTTGCTCATTGTCTTGTGTTTTATTATTTTAAGGTTTCGAAAAGTGGCTCAGATGTTAAAAACATAATGGACAAGTGTGTGAAAAATAGTAGTAAACTATTCAAAATAATATATTTTACACACTTTACAAGGACAATACTTCGTGTTAATAATTTTATAGAGAGCATATAATGTTTACTATTATTTTGAAAACACCTTCACTATTTAAACCCATTAATTAACTATGTTTAATACATTTTGAAGTCATTTTTCGAGGCCTGGTGTTATTGTGTTGTTGATTTAACTCAAACTCACTTAATTTGTTGCCATTTGTTATATTTATTTTATTATTTTTTTCTTTAACCACAGTAAGGCAAACAAGTCATCCCCAAATTGTCCGTCATTTTCCCTGCAATGATTCATCAAATTAACTTGGAACGCTGAGAAGAGTACAAATTTCATAAGTTTAACTAGGCATGAAAGGTTTTTCGGGGGTTCAACAGCATTTAACTCGGTCAAAATTCGGCTAACAATGGGTTAAGGTTATTATTGTTATTATTGGATGCCATATTCTGAAATGTAAACAAGACAAATTGATTAAAAATCAACTTGCATACATTTCTTATACATTTTCCATTTTGTGCTGGCACAAAATCTAAATTAATTTAATAATTTTAGCATGGCTAACCTTAAACTTTCAAATACGTTTTACTCATCGCTATACAGACACAACTTTGTACTTTCCAATTATCATTTACACTACATAGAAATTATAGAAATCTGAACTATAAATAAATTAATATTATTTGCAATTCTGCACTGTGGGCAGTGTGTTTTGGAAAATATATAAAATAGGAAATTGTAATACGCACTCAACACTTACATGAATTTCTTTTGCAACTGCTTTTTGAGTGTTTTTTTGGGGCTATTCTAGAAGATGACTCAGTTTTGTGCTTTCTGTTTGGTTTCGTTTCTGAATAAATTGTTTGTGTTTGTAATTATATGCGGATACGTGTTAGACTTTTCTATTTGTCCAGCGCACTTTGAGTTTGAGTGTTAAATTAGCAACAAAATTATCACCCCAATGCCCGCCCTCCCCCAACCATTCCTATATATATATACTATATACCTCATCCACTGATCCATCTCTATCCTTTTTAACGCAAAACCAAAGAACAATTTGAAACAATTTGAAAAAATTATGCCGGCCGCCTGGCTTTTAGAAAAGAAATCCTGTTTGCACAAAACTCTTCTTGTATGATTCTTATAGCAAATACTGATCGAAGCGGATCGCTGGAGGCGCCTGATCGCGAGACACAGCATAAGGTTATCCGATTTGAAACGCGAGTTCCGCGGCTGGTCGGGCAAGCACGAGCGCCATTGCATCCTTCACAGTGTCCTTACGCCGCTGGGCGTCAAGTAGGACCGCAGCAAATCTGGAAAAGATAAGATGGACCACAGTGCTCAAAACTATTCGATTGGATCATTTTTTTAATTGATTTTACCTTCTTCGCATCGAGAAAGGGACAACTGAAGACAATGTTGAAGTCTGCACAGCGTTTTAAGCTGATACAACCAAATAAGAAATATCTACGAGATCTTTTTAAAAGTAAAGAAATTCCACACAAAAAAAATATAATTACGACGAAAGCCAACCAAAAACCAAAACGAATAAAGCTCCCTTAAACGGTTTATATTTGGCTAAAAAAAAAAAAGAAATGAAATTTAAAAGGAAAAGGAAAATGGAAAATGGAAAAGTTGTTTAACAATTTTTGATTATTTTGTACGAAAGCGAATTTTTCTTGCTGTTGGTTTAGTTGATACGAAATATACGATATACCTACTATATGAAGAAAAATACATTAACAATATGCAAAAAGAAAAAACCCTTAACCCCCTGAAAATGTTGTTTTATTTAATGGTTTCTATCCGATTGCTAATCCTATGTTTAAATATCTCTCTCCCGGATCGTTCGATCCTCAGCTTACGGCCAAGATTGTCGAATTGCAGTCGGAATTGGGAGATGAGCGCAAAAAATCGGAGGAATTGCAATTTTGTGGCGATGAAATGAATGTAAGAAAGGAGTACAACTTGTAGTAGCCAGCTTTAGGCATTGACTTGATCTGTAGAAGTAGATACATATATGTTTTTAGTGCTTTTTCGAACAGTACACGCTTTTAGTTAATACATTTACACTTGTGGCTTATTTAGATATCCTCTTGAATGCCCTTACCATTTATATCATTATTATTACTAATCCCTTAATCTTTTAATTGCTAGAAAATGCGAAGAAGAAAGTTTACTTCGGCTGACAATATTGACAAAGGTTTATTAAAGCATTTGTGTGCCCATATTAAAGAACTAGGAAGTTTTTTTGATAAGGATGGCCTTCCAAATGCTTCGGTTTGTTGACCCGCAATTATATTAATTAATTAATTTGCCAAACTGAACAACAATTTTAGCCTAAAACCTGAAAATAAGCTAACTGTGGGAATCTGAAGTTCCTATGGCCTTGCAGTTTGCCATTTCATGAAAACCACTATTTAATATGTACATATATGTCCAGTTTTATGCCTCTATATTTTACGATCGTTCCTACGGCACGTATATATAGTCGTCTGATCTTTACAAAATTAATCTTGGATATCATCATAAAAGACGGTATTCTTTTAGTTTCCAAACACAACTCTGTGATCTTGTTGTTCAATTTGTATCAGTTGAAATCCGTAATTTGATCGAATATTTTAACGTTACGATAACGATGTGCGATAAATCGACAATCTTTTAGATTTATCGGATTATCGGACTGTGACGAAGAACTCAAACATAGTTCAAACTATCATTGTAGGAAATAATAAGCTTATTATAAATTTAGTTTAAAATATGTTTTAAAAAGATGTAATTAAATACAATTTGTCCGATTTTTTCGATAATAACGTTATATTAATGTGCGATATTTTTTTGATATTTTTAATTCCGATATATCAAACTTTTGGATATTTTAAATATGAACTTAACGCGATATTTTTGTCGATATATCAGATAGAACTTTTCCTTTCCATATTACATCCATTCTTTTTTCTACTTACAGTAGAACTATTGTTAAGTTTCCTCCAAATAGCTCTAAATTGATGCTGAACAACATTATATTCCAAATGTTTTTTTCACTGCATTGCGAAGTTCTGAATAAAATTATAATACCCCTGTGCAAGGGTACAATAAATCTATTTGTTAGATATTGATTTATTCGTTAGAACTGAAAGTATGCTATAGAAATATTAGTTTTACTAACACAAACATTTAAAGCCAAGAGTCAAACCTGAGTCTTAAACGAACCGCCTAGACCTCGAGTTACCTAAAACCCTTCACAATATACATTTTCTAAAAGATATTTAAATAATAAATCCAATTAATTTTATAATTTTTTCTATATTAAAACAATTAAAGTCTTTTTAACATTATTCAGCTATTTTTATAATATCAAGAACTTTCTCTCAGAAGCGAGTCAATGTCTAAAATAATACAAATTGGATATCTTAAGGCTTGTTACTAATTCTGCAATCCACACTCAAATAGGCGCAATCCCAGGTGTACAAGGAAAGGATACACGATCTGGAGTCAAAGGTCATCCAACTAGAGTCCGGTAAATGAAATGAAATTAATTTTAAGATAAATATTTCCAACCCTATATACTCCTCCCCAGGCACACCCAGTCTGCAAAGTGTTCCGCCACTTGCTTCACTTCCGGATGACAGCGCTCTCAAGCAGGAGATCGCTCAGTTGCAGGAGAAATTGAGCATTCAACAGAGTGAGACTGAAGCCCGGATAGCTGAGCAGCTTGAGGAGGAGCAACGGCTGAGGGAGAACGTAAAGTACCTTCAGGAACAGAATGCCACGCTGCAGTCCGAACTGGTGTCCAAGGATGAGTCCCTGGAGAAGTTCTCCCTGTCGCAGAGTGGAATCGAGAATCTGCGCCGGGAACTGACGCTGCTCAATGAGGAAAACGAGAAGCAGGCCCAGGAGGCACAGGCGGACTTTGCCCAGAAACTGGCAGCCAAAAGCGAGGAGCTGGAAAAGATCACCACCGAATTGCTGAGCCTGAAGGCCGCCTCCGATTCCCTGGAAAGCGAAAGGGTTAACAAGACCGATGAGTGCGAGATACTCCAGACCGAAGTTCGGATGCGTGATGAGCAAATCAAGGAGCTAAGCCAGCAAGTGGATGAGCTGACCACACAATTAAACGTACAAAAAGCCGACAGTTCTGCTTTGGATGAAATGCTTCGGGAACAGAAGGCTGGCAGTGACGAAAAGTCTACTGTTCTAGAGAACACTCAAAAGGATCTGATCCAACTCAAAGAGGACGCTGCGAAGAAGCAGGAGGAAAGGGATCAACTGGAAAAGCAATTGACTGAAGCCATGGAATTCGGGGAACAAGAAAAACTAGTCAGGGAAAAGGCTGAACAGGAAATTAACCAAATTATGTTATTAAAAGCAACCTTGGAGCAGCAGCTGGCATCCAAGCAATCCGAACTTGAATTATGCCAGAAGGAGCAGACTGAAACAAAGAGTCAACTTGAAGAAAACAGGGATATTAATGCCCAGAAGGATCTTCGTTTGATTGAAGCCAACGAATCCCTTCAAAAACTGCAACAGCAACTGGAGGAAAAAAGTCAAGCACAAGAACAACTCCTAGCTGACTTTGAGGAAAAGAAGAAAAGTCAGGAGGCTATCCTTAATGCAAAGGAAGAGGAACTCCAGAACCTCGAAGCCAAGTCAAGTGAAACCGAAGGCTTTCTTAGAACCACACAAATTCAGTTAGAGCAATTTCAGCAACAAGCAGCCGCTTCTGGCGAGGAAGGCGCCAAGAACTTGGCCAAACTCCAGGAGGAAATTAGCCAGCTTAAAACCCAGGCAGAGAAAACTCAATCGGACCTTAAAACCAGCCAAGCGGAGGCGGAAAGCAAAACCAAACAGCTGGAGGCGGCCAAGGGAACGATTGAGCAGGAAACCAAGGAGTTGGCCCATCTGCAGGAGCAGATTACCCAACTTAAGTCCGAAGGGGAGCAAACCAAGTCGGCTCTAAGCTCGAGCCAAACCGATGTGGAGTCCAGGACGAAACAACTTGAGGCAGCCAATGCTGCCCTCGAGAAGGTCAACAAGGTAGACTGAAACCGTTCATTAATTATGTTAATAATAATAAATACGCTTTTCGTCTTCAGGAATACGCCGAGTCCCGAGCGGAAGCTTCCCATCTGGAGGATCAGATCAAGGAGATAACCGAGACGTTGCAGGCCGAGCTTCTAGCAGAGCGATCTTCGGCCAGCGACCTGCACACCAAGCTGTCTAAATTCTCCGAGGAATTGGCTACCGGCCAGAAGGAGCTGACCAGCAAGGCCGATGTCTGGAGCCAGGAGATGCTGCAGAAGGAAAAGGAACTCCTCGAGCTCCGTCAGCAACTCCAATGCAGTGAAGATTCCCAAACCAAACTCAAGGCAGAGGGCGAAAGGAAACAGGCATCGCTGGAGGAAATCATTAAAACCCTTCAGGATCAAGTGACCAGAGCTAAGGCGGAAAATCAAGAGCTTGACAGTGGCACCCAGGAGACAATCAAGGATCTGCAGGAGCGCCTGGAAATCACCAACGCTGAGATCCAGCACAAGGAGAAAATGGCCGCCGAAGATGCTCAAAAGATAGCCGACCTAAAAACCCTCGTGGAGGCCATCCAGGTGGCCAATGCCAACATATCAGCGACCAATGCGGAGCTCTCCACTGTCCTGGAGGTCCTGCAAGCGGAGAAGAGCGAAACCAATCACATATTTGAGCTTTTCGAAATGGAGGCGGACATGAACGCAGAGCGTTTGATTGAAAAACTCACCGGCATGAAGGATGAGCTGAAGGATACCCATGTCAAGCTGGAAGAGGGGCACATAAAATGCCAAGAGCTAGAGAAAAGCCTAGAGCAAGCAACCCAGAGTGAGCAGAGCTTGCAGCAGGAAACTCTAAGTACCAAGGAACAGCTTAAGGAACTTCAACAATCATTGGGAGAACTTCAAGAGTCGCTCAAGCAGAAAGATGAACTTGTCCTGAGTCTGGAGGGTAAGCTAAAAGACGCCAGTTCCGAATTGGAGGGCAAAACAAGCTCCTCCAAGGAAGTACAAGAGCAACTACAAGCAGTCCAGAAGAATGAGAAGAATTTACAAGAAGAAGGTGCCAAGTTAAGCCAGCAACTGCAGCAGCTTCAGGCAAGCGAAGTTCAACATCTTGAGTTACTAAAGCAGAAGGAAGAACTTGTACTGAATTTAGAAGAGAAACTTAAAGAAAGCAATACTCAGTGGGAAACACAGAGCTCGTCAACGAAGGAAACACAAGCTAAGCTAGAAGACGCACAGGAGCGGGAGAAGTCTCTCCAAGAGGAAGCTGCCAGACTTTCAGAGCAACTGCAACAAGTACAGCAGGCACATGGCGAAGTCAACGATTCTCTGGTGAAAGTCGAAGAACTGGTAAAGGATTTCGAGAAGAAACTAGAAGCAGCTCGCCAGCAATTGGAAGCCCAGCAGGCCGCAAACAAGGAGCTGCAGGAGCAGCTAAAGAAAGCCTTGGAAAACGAGGGAAACCTGCAAGGCGAATCCCTGGCAGCCTCCGAGCATCTGAGTCAGCTGCGGCAGGCTAATGGTGAACTCCAGGAAATGTTAACCCGGAAAGAGGAAGCGTTGAAAAACCTAGAGAAAAACCTCGAAGAAAGCAATTCGCAACTGGAAAGTCAAAAGGGAAGCCACAACGAACTGCAGGATAAGCTGGAGCAGGCACAGCTAAAGGAGAGGAATCTTCAAGAGGAAACAGCCAAGCTATTGGAGCAGCTGGAGCAACTGAAGCAGGCCAATGAGGAGCTACAAAAATCCCTGAAGCAGAAGCAAGCTCTTTTGGAAAAGGGCAACGAATTCGATACGCAGCTGGCGGAGTATCAGAAACTCATCGATGAAATGGATGAAACGGCCTCCACCAAGTCAAAGCTGCTGGAACAGCTACAAAATCGAGTGGTGGAGCTCGAGGCGGCACTTCATCGAGCCAACGAAGCCCAAAAGACGGCCAATCTGGAAACCAAGGAGCTGAGGCGTCAGCTGGAATCGCTTGAGTTGGAGAAGTCTAGGGAGATTCTTACTCTAAGAACGCAGATGAACGGAGCGGGCAGCAGCCAGTCAGGACAAGGAGATGCCCAGGAGGTAAAGGATCCCTGATCTCTCATACCAATATTAAGTGTCTTGTCCTTTATTTCAGTCACTGGACAGTGAGACTAGCTTGGCAAAGATCAACTTCCTCAACTCAATCATTGCTGACATGCAGCAGAAGAATGATGCCCTCAAGGCCAAAGTCCAGACCCTGGAGACTCTGCCCATGGACTTCACCAAGTGAGTGCAATTTTTAATTTTAAAATACTTTTTATTTATTTAATTTAAATAATTATTTCCCTTAGACCGCATGCCTTTGATGTGCTGACTAAGAGGAAGCCTGCTCCGCGACTTTTCTGCGACATCTGCGATGAGTTCGACAAGCACGAGACGGAGGACTGTCCCATTCAGGCTGGCGAGGATCGGGATTACTCGCCGCCATCCACCGCCGAGGCCAACAACAACGATAAGAAGGAACGTAAGCTGCCGGCGCCACGAAAATATTGCGATTCCTGCGAGGGTAAGTTGAGATGTAAACGAACTCCCATACGAGTTGAACTAATCGCCTTTTCCCTGCAGTCTTTGGCCACGATACGAGCGAATGCGCCGACGATGAGACCTATTAGCTTTAGACAAATTTTGTAAAATTAATTGAACCAATTGAACTTTGTTGAACTAATCAGAACTTTTACCTCAAGCGGCGAGCTTCACTCACTCTTATACCGAAAACATTCTCTTATTTTAAATTGTGATTTTGCGTTCTGTACACATGCGTGGATGATAGTCTATTTTAAATTGTTTTTTTTATTTATTAAATTCGAGCTGTTCCGTAAATAATTGTAAAAAAAAAAATTGTAAAAATAAAAAAATTATTATGTAAAAGGAGACGCTTTATTCGGTTTTGTTTTACAATGGAAAAGGTAAATTAGTCGCCGCCCTCCTTCTTTTCCTTGATGGCGTCCTGGAAAAAAGTGTGTGAATTTATTGGATGAATATTTATAATAAACAACAATTGAAATACTTCAAATATTAAAATTATCTAGAAAAGAGTAGCTGCGCAGGTAGCTAAGGGAATAAACTGACAAATTTCGAATTCGGAACTTTCAATATCTTCAGTCATTGCCCTAAGAAGGTCGACTAAAGAACAAATCAAAACTCTTTTAATCTTTAAAATATAACAAAAACTGCTCAGTAAGTTCACGAAGCCACTAGGGCGTCCATTTAGGGCCTAAATCAACTCAAAAAAAGTACAAATCGGTATCTTACTTTGAATCGCTCTTCGAAGAGTGATAATTCGGCCAGCAGATCGGTAATGGCGTTCATGAAGGCCTCCTGGGGGGAGTAGTCCGCCGTGGTCTGGATCCGGATAACGAACTTGTGCTCCAGGGGATGGGGAACCTTGTAGCCGGCAAACAAAACATTGGGATCCTTCAACAGTTGGCTGCAAGGGCAACATGTGATTTATTTCTTGCTGTATTTTAATATATAAATTTACTTACTTGCGGATCATGTTGCCCAGAGTGTGATCTTCCTTGTTTATCGTAAATATCGCCGCATTTGTTACTTTGGTGTCCAATTCCTTGATGATTCTGCCACCGCGCCAAAACAAAACGGAAATTGGCTTACAGGGGTTGATTTTATGGAATACATTTGCATTACTCACTTCTTCTCGCCTTCGTACAGCAGGAATGACTCGAAGGTTGGTGGCGCATTCATAATTTAAGTTTTATTTTAGTTTAATTTTGTATAATTACAATTGTTTACAAAAATCAGCCGCACGCTCAGAAAATTCGCTTGTTTTAGTGTTGGATAGAAAGAAAGCTAGCTAGTTATAGCTACATTTTGCGGGTTTTTAGGGTTGGTCAACGAAAATATTTTAATATGGAGCTAATATTTTCAAATTTTTGTTTGTAATTTTACTTTAAATAAATTATAATAATTAAAGACTACTCTTTTAATATTTTATATCATTTCCTTTATTACGAAATCAACATTTACTGTGACAACAGCAGATATTATTGAAATTAAAGTAAAATGACATAAGAAACAACCTGGGGAGATTAAGCTGCTGAATGAATATGAAAATTTCTTTAAGTAGTTAAGTGTCTTTGAGCTATGTATAAAATTAAGCCAACTTTTAGAACCCTTTAGAACTCACTTTAAATGTATTATTATAAGTAATTACCTCACTGTTAGGCTAATTTGTTTCATTTTTGTCTTTTATACTAAAATTCGCTATGGCACCGGCAGTTTTTATTGAAATGAAAGTAAAAAATCATTAGGCTGGACCTGGGAATTTAAGATAAAATAATCCTATTTTTTTTTATAACTAGGTCTTAAAATTTAAATTTGTTACCGCTGTTTATAAAATGTAGTTTTTTTTTTTAAATCTTGTCAGCTTGGTATAATTGTAGTATTATTCTTCATACTGCATGACATTTTTAATAGTCCTGTGGTAATTTTGAACACCTCGAAGACGGTCACACTGTTTCCAATTATTTGCAAATTTTCCTTCACGTCGAAAATAGCGCCAAACATTCGGTTTTCCCCCTCCTCCCCGCAATTGTGACGCGTGACCGACTGCCGTACTCCATTTTGATCCGCCCGCTGGTAGAATGAGCGAGTTAAATGCGACTGCTGGCGGCCCAGAGGGCGAGGATGAAAATCCGCTCGAACAATCGACCATCACAATGGTAGACGTGCTCGAGCAGGAGAAGGAAATGGAGGACGAGTACGCCGCGGTGCTGGGCGCGTCCGACGAGAAGTCCTGCACCTACTCCAAGGGGGCCATCGGCCGGCAGGCTCTGTACTCCTGCCTCACCTGCTGCCCGGAGTCTCGCACGGATTTGAGCAAAGCCGCTGGCTGTTGCCTGGCCTGCTCGTATCGCTGCCACGAGAACCACGAACTGGTGGAGCTGTACACCAAGCGGAACTTCCGCTGCGACTGCCCCACCAGCAAGCTGGGCAAGTGCTCCTTAAACCAGCAACTTAACGGCGTCCAGGAGCCCAACGAGGGGAATCTATATAATCATAATTTCCAAGGCCTCTATTGTCACTGCAAGCGTCCGTATCCTGATCACGAGCTCGGCACCGAGGAGGTGATGTTGCAGTGTGCCGTATGCGAGGACTGGTTCCATCTGCCGCACATGAAGTCACCGCGCGCCAGCGAGAAATGGTTGGATGCCTGCAGCGAAATGATCTGTGACGGCTGCATGGATGCCAAACCATTCCTCAAGGATTATATCGGATTGGCCCTGCAGCCCGTGGAGGAGGCCAAGGAAGATTCAAAACCAAAGTCGGATGAAGGCCAAGTAAAGTCCGATGGCAGCAACTGCGATATAATGAAGGTCCCGGAGGAGGAAGGCGAAACAGCAGCGGCAGAGGTGGGCGAACCTAGCCAGAAGCGTCCCAAGCTGGACAATTGCAAGCGTCCCAAGCCTCAAAAGGAGTACAAGGGTGAGTTATTTATCCCAAAAGAGGTTCGAACTTCTTATAAACTAGGAAATTATGAACTCAGCTCATGTGTACATGCAGGAAACTAATAACCATTAATTATTAATCAAAGTCAATACATGAACAGCAAGTCAAAGTTCTTCTTGCCATCTCCCAAGTAGAGAAATCCATGCTTATGGGAGTCGATCTTGTGGAAGAAGGTCATGCCCAACCACAGGCAGGACTTGATCACCACCAGTCGTTCGTTGCGTTGCAAATTCAAGGCAAAGGCCTGGCCCAGCGGAATGACACAGTCAATGGTGTCGAGGAAATCAATAGCATAGTTATAGTCGCTCCTCTTGGCCAAATTCACTTTGAGATCATTACGGGGCAGACGATACAACTGGTAATACGACATATTATCCATCTGCAGTCCGTTTAGGCCACGGAACATTTGGTTGGGTATGACGCTGCCATCGGTCATCTTGTAGAAGGCTCCACGTGGGCAAATGGCACACTCTTCGGTGATAATAAAGACAATGGCGGCCAGGCGCTCCTCCTCCTTAAGCTTGACCACTTCAGGGCGACTGATGCCAGTCACCTGATTGCCTACAATATCGAATGTGGGATCCTGAAAGTCATTATATGTTTTATTCTAATTTGTTATAGATAAATCCTTTTGAACTTACCAACTTAACGTAAGTCTGCAGGCTGGGATCCCCTATAAATGGTTCTCTGGCCAATATAGTGGCCTGAAAGATATTGGGGCTGTGTACAAATGGCAAGAGTTGCCATTGAAACTGATCCAGACTGTAAAAGTATTTGCGATCCTTCAGGCAATCGTTCGTGAAGCCAAATGCAATATAATAATCGTTCTTGGTGGCCGTAATGCGGCCCCACAGATAAATGCCCGAAAAGCGGTTTTCATTCTGCAAGGCGATCAGTGAGTTCTCAATCAGGATGCGCTGCTCCGGCGATAGCTTCACGCCACAGTACATTAGGCAGTCCAGGCCTTCACTGAAGTACTCCAGATTCATGGTGCTGCCTTTTTATTTTGTAATTTAAACGTGTTGTGTGAGAGTAAGAGATGCTTTGCTTAATGCTGGGAATATTTTTGAAGTTATAATCGGAACTATAGTACTTACTTTGAGCTATGCTTTGTTTATTTCAAGAAAATATGTAATTTCGAACATTAATTTATAGCCAACCAGTTTCTAAGATACCATACCTTCTCAGCATTTATTTCTTTAATCAAAGAAAGTCCATTAAACTCCCCAGCAATTAATCAAACCAACTGCCTTTCGAAAGGAGTTTGACCTCGAATGCTAATGCCCCTTTTAACCACAACTCTCCCTCCCCTGCCTTTCTCTATTCAGGAGCCGCTTTCTGGACTAATGACTGGCGCAAATCGCTTTGCCAATGCTCCGAATGCCTGCCGCTCTACAAGGAGCTTGGCGTGGAGTTTCTGCTGGACACCGAGGACTCGGCAAAAACGTACGAGGAGCGCGGCATGAAGCGGGCAAAAGAGTGTTCATCCTATGAGCAGGGCATTCGGGCATTGGCCTCCATTGACCGGACACATCAAATCGATGCGATTACCGAATACAAACGCATGACGGACAAGCTATTGGAATATTTGCAGCCATTTGCCGCCAGCAAAAAGGTGGTAACCGGGGAGGATATCAATCGCTTCTTTGCCAGCATGCGCAATGAGAAGAGTGAAAAACTGGGCCAACCTTACTTTTGTCGCTAAATCGGTCGTCGATTCATTAGTATTATAAAACAGGGACCGTTTTGTTTAGATTGCTTTTAAAACTATTCGTTTTTTGATAATGAATCCCTTTTGATCATTATTATTTTATATTAAATTATTTACATATACTATCTCCATTGATCGTGTCCCTGGTATAAGCCAGACATTCCCCCCATTAAAGAGCATGCATAAATCATATAAAACCTTAAGTCGTACTTTATTATAATTCATTATAATTATGGATTCACTTCGTTCGCATAACAAGAAAAGTTGTAACAAGGCATCGGGGGCAATGAGATTCGCATTTCCCTCTTCTATACGCTATTTAGCCAAAATATCTATGTACAATGTGTGGCGAAGTAGAGTTATGTAATGGAAAAGAAAGAAATCTGTCCTCGAGACCATTTATACATACATATACTTAAACATTTATATTCTAATAGTGTTAATCTTCTGGTATATTTATCAATTATATATCATATATGCGCGTATTTAGTAATTAGCAAAGTTGTTGTTCATTTGGGTGGCTCCGCCAATGGCTCCTCCTCCTGCCAGTCCCAAGCTGCTGAGTGTTTCATCAATGCCCTGGATTAGCTCGTTGGTGTCAATGGTTCCTAGATCCATAAGTGTGCTGGACAGGATAAGATCGCTGAATGATTGCTCAACCTGATGGTGTTGCTGCTGCTGCTGCTGATGCTGCTGCTGTTGCTGCTGCTGCTGCTGCTGCTGATTTTGCTGCGGGAACTGGATTTGTTCTTGCTGGGATTGTGGCACATATTGATGCTGCGCTGGCTGCGTTTGAGGCAAGTACTGTTGCTGTGGTGGCTGGAATATCTGCTTCATGTCCTGAGTCGTTGAGTCGATGGCATTCAGTTTGAGACTCAAAAAGCCATTGTTGTTATTATTATTCATCAATATGTTGCTGTTGTTGTTATTATTTATTGGCGTCATGGTGCCACCATTGAAACGGGACGGACTGCTGCCCGGATTGGTTGGAAAGTTTGAGGCATCCGGCAGATATAGATGATTATTAGTGTTCTGGCCGAGTTGCATGGGTGGAATGCTGTCCACGGTGCTGTTGGAACGCGGCGATGGGAAATTGTAGTCCACCGAGGGACAGTGGCTGCTCCGACTGTCCACATCCATGAAGGCCTGTTCCACCTTGATCTCTTGCATGAAGTGTGGACTGCCACCGCCACCGGGATACAACATGGTCATGCCCGGCGATAGCTGCGTCTGCGGCGCTGTTGTGCTCACCATTTGTGGCGGTTGGACTGCGGTAAATGGGCCTACAAAAAAATAAACACAACCTCATTAGAGCCATATGTTTCCAATGACAACGAAAACGCAACGCAAAGGTTAATGAACGAAAGGTTACAGACCACAAACGAAAAAAAAAAATAGCATTTACATAATTGCGGCGAAACTGAGGTGAAACTAAAGCAATTTGCGTAAACTCAAAAAGGACAACAGAAACCACAACATCAACTTGGCTGCCGTGTAGGCAGGCAATATCAACTTACTCTCATTTGATGTCCAACTTTGGTGGCTACACAAGTATTAGGGAGCTTGGGGGAAAACTAGACAAAATACGGAGGAGAAAGGTGTCCTACTCGGTGGTCCGAGGGTTGAAATATCCTTGCAGTTAATTTAAGGTACATTTTCTAAACTCAAGTTTTGCTTTTATATTGAAAAGTTTTTGGAAATCCAAATAATTATAATTAGGGGAACATTTTAATTAGTGTTGTGTTGCTCATGAAAAAAAAAGAGTTTGCCAAACTGAACAAGTGACCATGTTCCTTCCTCATTGCTTTTTATTAGGTCAATTATGTTCACTGTTTTATTTTTATTCAGTTGTTAAATTCCACTTTCTTGCTATTTTTTTTTAAATATGTTCAGTTACTCTTTGCTGACTGTTGTCTCTGTCTGTTTATGAATAGTGAACATGTGAACAACTGAGCAACTGAGCAGAGAACAAGTGAGTAATTTTTAGAAATGGCTCCTCGGAAAATCAGTCATGCTTATAATCCCTTTTCTTTCTTTTAACACGGCAAGGATATTTACACTAATTTTTCAAAAATCAAAAACTAAGAACCTTTAAAAGTTATTTTTATTGAAAAGTTTTTTATTCATTAATTTTTCAATACATCAAGAATGTGTAGAACACTAAAACGTTCAATTCGAAACGGCGCTCAACCAACTTTTCCCTAAATAAGCCAACAATGCTATATTCTATGACTTCCAAAACAATTCCTGGGGGAGTCTGAAAACATTTGTACCCCATTGGTCCACAAGGTATATTAACTCCTGTTCTTTATGTTTGCAAATATATATATATATAGTGAATCAATTCTCGCTAAATCTAAATGTTAATTCAAAAATATGAATATGTGTTGCGGGGCGGATGTGTGTATTTTGTTGTTTTACTAGGAACTACATAAATGTAATGCTTGTAACCGGAACCCAATCCCAGCACCAGTTATAAATGCGGAATATGCTCAAGGACTTACTGGACGTTTTCACGTGCTTGGTTGGATAGAAATCGGTGCTCATGAGACCGCGTTTGAGGCTTTCGACCGCTTTGCGGGTCTCCGAACGATTGTGCTGGGTGAGGGTTTCTAAAAAGACATTCGGAGGAGGAACGTGTTATTAGAAAGGAATTTCCTTCTTTTTCTTTTCAATTCGGTGAGACATTTCTCAGGTATTTCTAAGCTAGAAAGTAATATGTGTGTGTGTAAGCATTATAATTGGTAATTAATACTGAAAGAGAAGAAGACGACTAGAAAAGATATATTTGTAGTGTATAGTTGTGTTTGCTATTTTGTAAGTATTGGACTAGCTAGTGCTTGGGGTTTGGGGTAACTGACTTTATTCGGTTTACTTCGACTTTAAATGCATCTCAAAATAAAGCTGAGAGCTCAATTTGTTCAGCACTAGATAAATGCATTTAATATAGTTTCCTACCGTAAGTCAGTTACCCTTTAATCCCTTTCATTTTTCGCTCCATCTCTACTGCAATCCGTTGGCCTCCGCCAGCCGCCGAGCTATTTCATCCGCGCTCAGGAAATCCGCTCCTTCCGCTCCATCGCCGCCGCCACCGGCTGCTCCATCCATCTCGCCGCCGAACGGAGGCTCCGGACTCTTGCTGGTGTACAGCGCAAAGTGCTCGGCCTCGGAGAGATCCACGCTGGGATCCAGAACCACACCGTAGGCGCCTTCGCACAAATTCCGGATGCTCTGACGGTCGGCAATGGCCACCAGCTCCATGTTGCCGTCACTGATTGGAATATCCGCCAATTGCAGTGTGCTGAGCGTCTTCCGGTCCAACGGCCGACCATAGCTCAAGGTACTGGCATTCGAGTAGCTCTCCGGCCGTAGCAGGCTGTTCTCGCTGTCGCCACCCTTCAGCGGAATGTGAATCACATCCGCGTCCAGGTGCGCCGGTCTCTTGCCGGACACACTGCTTGAGCTCCGGCCCACTGGCTTGCCATTCCGACCCTCGCTCCTGCCCAGCGGCTGCATGGATTTTGTGGAGCTGCGATTGGGATCGCCGAGGGAGAAGTGCGTCACACTGGGCTCCCGGCTGCCGGTGGGTGTGGTGGCCTTTGATCTGCCGGATACTTGCTTACTGGGACTGGCCCCCGGTGTCAGGGACTCATCGTCCTCGGTCCTGCTCTTGCGGCGGGAAAAGAATCGGGAGAAGAATCCCTGGCGCTTCTTGGGCGAGGCGCTCGGAGTGGGTTGCCTTTTGGTGGGACTCTGATCCGGGGTTCGCATTATAATAATCGGCGAGGGTGTGGTTCTGGCGGAGCTAAGACTGCCGTTTCGGGAGCGGCTTATCGAGATGGAGTCACTGACAATGCTCAGATCCTGCGAGTTCCTCTGTGGTTTCGGTGGCAATGGCGGCAGCCTATGGTCGGGATCTGGCGAAGGTGTTCGCGGTGGCAGCGGCAGTGGAGGCGAATCTGGAGGCGTGGCTGGGGTCTGAACGGCATTGACTTTAATTCTGGGAGCCGGTGGATTCGTTAGAACCACCAATTCGGCATCGTCCAGGGAACCAAACGGATTGGTGGGCGGATAAATCTGAATGCTCTGCCTGCTCTCCTGCTTGGGAGCCGCAATCTCTATGGGATTGTTAAAGGCTATCTGAAGGCTCGTGTAGGTTGCGGTCTCATCGAAGTTCTCGTCGAGATCCACGGAGGCCTGGGCACTGGCCGATACCATTTCGGGCTCCTTGTCGACCTCCGGCAGCTCTTTAACAGCGGGATTTTCGAGGGTATCCCTGCGGGAACCATTGGCCAGATGGGCCTCCTCCTCCAGCTGATTCGTTATGGTCGTATTGGCCGTCAGGCTGCTGACATTGGTGAAGGCTGTCTGAGCGGTGGAATTCGACAGGGATTGAGTATCCCCGTTCTCCACGGTCAGGCTATCCGTTCGCTCAAACTCGCTGCTCTTCATCCACTCGGTGATCTTGTCCACGTTGGTCAGCGGACGCGATTGCAGCTGGGGATGCTGCAGTATCTCCTCCATGGGCGTGGACGTCTGGGTGGAGTCGTCCGCCAGTTGTGGCAGTAACTGCGGCACCTCCAGCTCAATCTCCATATCCGGCTCGTTATCGTTATCCGTATATTCGGTGACGGTGCCACCGTCCATTTCATGTGACTCGCCGCGCTGCTGCATCTGCAGCTTCTTCACCATTATCTCGAACTCGTTCAGAGTTCCCGAACTCTGCTGGTCGTCCGACGACACCGTGTTGTTTTCCTCCTCAAGATCCAGCGGGGGACACGAATATTTCGTGACGGACTCGCTGTCGATGGAAAGGATCTGCTGGAACACATCCAGCTCCTGGCGGCGCTTTAGCTTGCGCTGCAGCCGGGCAAAGGTTACCGTACCTGGATTTGGATAGTACTCGAACTTCAGCGGGGCACTCGTTGCTCCATCCGAGGGTCGCACCAGTTTCAGCTCCACCTGCAAGGTTAGAGAGTATTCGTTATTATCCCTACAGAAGAATGGGGCTTTCCACTCACATGTACACTCTGTGTGATTTCGGGATTTCTGTAGCGCGGCGTCTTGAAGGCAATGGCCATCTGCTTGAAGACATCCGTCGGCAGGAACTCCGCATTGGCGTGCCACGTCTCTCGGCCGTCGCCGTCTGTCTCGTAGAATCGCACCTCGATGTCATCCTTGGCTATCTTCTCGCACAACATGATGATCTCGTTGCCGCCGGTGACAGCTGCCGAGCAGCTGCACAGCCGGGTAATGGTTAGCTCGTTGCTCTTGCCGTAGATCGGCGACGAGACAATGGGATCCAGGGCCACCCGTGTGTGGCCCACTGTAATGAAGGCCTGGTAGCACAGTCGCAATTCGTACCTGTTGATCTTGTCGATCTGGTCTTTGTGATCGAATTTGGCTAAAGGAATAGGGGAAGATATATCAGAAGGATGCCTTTTAGATATTAAGGATTAAGCAGACTGAAATTATGGCCTTTTTATTTAATAAAATCATTTTAAAATGGTAAATAAAACTTTTACCAAATCTCTCTTGTTTTTATCGATGTATACATGTATCGATGCTGTATAGTTGTTTGACGTAAATGCCGATATATAAATTTATAATGCAAATATAAATTTTGGTTAAGCGATACATCGAAAATATGTCTGACCAAAAAAAGTAACTAAGCTTAGTTAAAACTATCTTTGCTAAAAAAATATTAGAAACTAATATAAACAAATTTATTTTAATATATTTGGTGGAACGGCAACAAAATAAATTAACATTTTCGGATATTTCTTTGCTATTATCGATAAGCTAATCAATTTATGTAGATATTTGATCAGTTTCTTCTATTTTTTAGGAAAACTACTAAGCTTAGGGACTTTAATATAAAAATGTCAATATTTCTACGTTAAATGTGAAATTTATGATACATAAAATATCTATTATTAAATTCTACTATATTGTCGACAAAGCATATCGGACTCTTCAAGTTCTAATAAAGTTACGTTTAAAGAATTCCAAAAAGAAAATCATATTGATAATAAAACATCAATTGCCAGGAACTGTTTTGTTTTAGGAATTTATATAATTCAGCAGTTCACTCAATTTTTTAATTCTCTTTGCTGGTTTATTTTCTCCAGCTTTTTGCAGGAGGTTTTATTCAACTTTGTTAATAATTGCAAATAGGATTTTAAGTTTGTCAACGATGAGTTGCTTTGATTGACTTCCAAGGACAAAAGTGTAATTGAAAATCTGCAACAATAAATGCAAAATGTTGCTGAGGTTTAAGCCCTCAGCCTTAAGCCTTGTACAAATAATATTTTCTATTTCTGTATAGACAGGCAGGCCAATTTATTAAAGAGAATATTCCGTAACATGTGTGTTACCGGAGATACTCACCCCCAAACGGATCCACGTTCTTGCGTTCCCTTTCCAGCAGCGAATCGCGCATCTCCAGCTTCTTGGCGCACTGAATGCCCACCTTCTGGAGCACCAGGCGCCTTTCCTCGGGCGGCAGGCGTTTGGAGTAGACGCCCGACTTGCAGGCATCCGCCTCCTCCTTGCTGACCAGCCAGTGGGGATGCTGGCGGTAGGGCTCATCACTGGTCACGCAGGACACCACGAGGACGACGGGACCGTCGTAGTTGCATACCTCGATGGTGGGAAAGGTCTTGCCGTTCTCGGAATTGGAGTTCATGCCGGGTATGGAGCCCGCGGTGCGGCCCTCGCACTTGTAACGAAAGCGGATTATGTTGTTCGTCGGCTCCTCTACGATACGCAGGTGGGGTCCACTCTTGGCACTTGGCTTTGGAGGCGGCGCCTGGTTCTGGCTCTGATTCAGCAAGTGGAGCGGCAGGTGTGACGGCATCACCGGCAACGAAGTCGACTGCGATAGTATGTGATGTCCTCCTCCTCCTCCTCCTGTGGCGCCTCCGCCTCCGTTTACCCCCATGCTGGCATTGATAATCTCCTCTAGGGTTGGCACCGGGGCAAAAAGAAAGGTGAGTATTACATACAAAAATCAATAAGTCAGAGTGCCAGAAACAATTTAGCTTAGGTTTACGCAAAAGGGGAAGCCCAAAAAGGAAGCTAGAAAAGGAAGTGTTCACCATTTGTAGGCGGAGTTCGCCTTCTTAAGAAATTTATATTCATATTTTATGGAAATATCAAGAGAAATATTAGAAAACATTTATGCTAAGTAAAAAAAAAGTGGTGTCCAAAGCGAAACCGAGAAATATTTTAAAAATAACCCTTTTTGAAGTCATAATATATTTTTTTGTATTTAATTTAGATTTTTTCAACTTTTATTTTATAATTACTATCAATTCAAAATGTTTTTTTAATAAATTACAGTATTCCTAAAAAGTATCTATTTAATTTTTTATGAGATTCAATTTATTTAATACAGAAACCCTCGGAAGAGTCTCTTAATTATGAGGTAATGTCGGAACAACTAAAGAATATATATATCTTCACTTAACTATGAAAATACAATTAGATTGATTCAAAAATTGAAAATCTCTATCATTTCAAATACGTAATAGTCGAAGAAAGGTATGTTTCTTCATATTCATATTCAATATATTTTACTAATTTTAGCCTGCGAAACGGAAATCGAAGACTGCGTGTGCGTGGATAATTTGGTATCCATCAGATACGCGCTAACTGTTGTGCATATATGAAAGGCATTCGCTTGCGATTGCCTTGGCAAAAAGGGTGAGTGCTGGAAGGCTTCCTCCTTCTATTCCGTTTGGACTTTGCTATTGCCAGATGTCGACTAAAACGATGACTAGCTCTGACGTCAAAAGTTGGCAGCAATTTTCCAGACTTATTATGCCACTTTGCTACGATTTTTGCTATATATTTATTTTATTTTTTTCTTTTTTTCCACTGGCTTCGGATGGCAGCAGCAATAACAATGTTCAATTAGCCACTAAAAATTCCACCACAAATCTGATGCCTCTGCGTGGCCTAATTAAGCGCATTGTCGATTGACTTATGGCCACAGATTATTCATTAACCAGAGCAGGGATCTCTTTCATGAAGCAGGGTGTACGCTCTGGGGTTATGTTTATATTAATTAGGGCTAGTATGTGCCATAAATTGATGGCTGTTTATACGTACCTAAATCACCCAAGTACTCCTCCTCAGCCATTGGATTTCACTGTTGATTGCCTGCAAATTAAAGCAATGATAGATTGTCATTAACATTCAGCATGCATGTATGGGCTCATGTATTTAATGATAGATTAGCCTTTTTCGGCTCTTGTATAGCTTTCTGGCGAAAAGCCTACACAGTTTAAATTGATGGATTTTTTCTTTTCGGTTTGACGTCTTCAATCATCGATTGTTTTCCATTCTACATGTGCAGGAATAGATATAAATATTTTCAAGTACTCTGGAAATTGATTACAATCACTGAGAACTGTGTAATCCAGTACAATTTAAATCTAATTTTAGAAGAAGCCTAGTAGGGATGTAAGATATGTTATATCGAAATATATCATATCTAAAAAATATACTTACATTTTTTACAATATCTAAAAAGTTCTCGATAATATTATTAAATATATTGGTATTACAAACTATGCTTAAAACATCTTTATGGCCAAATATTGTATTACTTCCTTATATTTGTTTAAACAAAGATAATAATACTTGAGTATTTCGAAAATAATATCGATTTATCGCACATATGTATATATCACAACGTTAAGATATCGATTTATATCGATATCAATATATTCGGACATTCCTAAGCCATACTATATTACAAATATATCACAAATTTAAAATAAAACATATTAAAACTAATGAAAGGAAAGAAGGCTAATTTATATTATCTGATTAATCGTCTCAATAAATTCCAATCACTTGAAATGGGAAAAAGTCCAGTTGTGACGCGTACCTGATTGGGTCCTTAATCTTAGTTCCGTTCTGCTCCACTTATAACTATAAGTACTTTTTATTAGCTTAAAGTTTATGGTGCTTGGGTAAACTCCCAATTATTTTGTAAGAGCCCAAAGTACATTCGCACCAAAATCATGATCTGATTTATAAAGCAGGAATACCCATTTCCATCGGTCAAGGCGTTCCTTTATCTTTGTGATTTTTTATTTCCCAAAAAAGTTGTACGGATAACAAAATCGGTCGTAGCATGGCGATAATCAGCAAAATGTGTTTCTGGGGATTCTCTCGCTATTTCGTTGAATGCCGCCTTAGCGACAAGCTTATCAAAAAACTACGAATTCGATTCACAGGAAAATTAAAACAAACAAAAAAAAAAGTATATACATACATATGTTCTATTTGGTAATAAAAAATTTCACCTATTTTCTGCAACTCCTAAATATATCTAGAACAATAAATAAAAGCCCTGAATGTAAATAAATCTATTCCACAAGCCCTTAATCCTCTGCAAATTGTTTCTTTAACGTCCTTAACATTTCAACTGTGTTTATTTTTCTGTTTTTATGGCATTTAAAATTGATGAACTCCGACAAATATTTGTTCAAGCCTCGTAAGGTTCAGTCGTTTTTAAGCACATTTCCTTTTATTTCCCTGCAAACATATGGCTCGAACGCCTAACGATTTCCTTTGGGCCCCAGAGTCTTGTTTCTTTTTCGTGTTATGCAAGCATTCAAATACCGGCTACTGCCGCATCGATCAAGGTTATCATTGTTATTCGCTTGTATATGGGATAATAACATTGTCGGCATAATGTGTATTTAATAGTCGTTGCCATAAAAAGGCCAAACAAGTCACTCTCCACGCCTCTTGCTCCAAATTTGCCTCAATTTTCCATGACTTTTCTTTTTCTCAACTGCAGCCGAAACGTATTTTGCATTTTCTGCACATAACTCAACTTTTCAACAAAAGAAGGAGAGCACACACACCAAGAGATACACGCAGAGAGGCACTGAGTGATAAAATCCAGCAAGAAGTCATCGCCTCAGACAGCCTATTTGTCTAAATGCCAAACGTTGGCGTCGAGCTTACACAAATAAATACACTGAGAAATGTTAACTATCAAAAACAGATTAATTAATGTTATAATCTTGAATTGAACACGTCTTTAGATAATAAATTCTGTAGCGTTTTATGATTGTATTATGTATCTTTGAAGTTTTTAAAATCATTTACAAATGATGTTACTTTTAGATTTCTACTTTCTTTAAATATATATGTAAATATAGATCGCAAATAATATTCTGTAATTAAAAGATAAAATAAAAGGAAGCTTACAAATTAATTTTCTTTGATTTAGATTATTATTGATAAGCAAATTGAATTATCCTTCAAACTTATTAGACAAATCAATTTTCCTAGTGATTTCATCCTCAAATTGTTTTAAAAATTATAGAATATATTTAAGGTTATTAAACATACATTAAATATGTAAAAAAGTACAATCTTCTTAAATCTTGAAGTTAATTTCTCAGTGTACAAACACACACGCTTGCAGAAAGACATTCGCACACACGTGGGGGCTTGAAAAATTTGCATATGTTAATTTTGTTTACATTTATAGCCTTGCAAAAACAATTTGTCCGCCACTGGATTTGCCTTTTGTTGTAGTTGTTGCCATTGTTTTTTTTATTCTTTGCTTTTGTTGTTGTTTTTTGGTGTTTTTTTTCTTTTTTTGCAATTCACACCACACTCGCTTACAGGCGGACGGCGAAGACACACATCCTACGGTTTTGTTTACGAACCACATGACGCTTTATGGCACCGAACTCCTCCCTTAAAAGAGGCGCCCCCAAGGACCCCCTTCACGTGTGTCGAACATCTGAGCTGCGTAATAAGCGAATGTGGGTCGATCTGTGTGTGTGTTGGCAGCAGCAGCAGCACTCAAATAAAAACTATTTCCAACTTCAATAACTAAAAACCAATTTGTGTTTTCTCCTTATAAAATGAAGTCTATAAAGTGCTACTGAAATTCGAAATAAGAATAAATATTGAAATTTTGTGCCTTTAAGGGATCTAAGAAACATTAAGGTTTTGGTGGAATGAAAGAATATCGGAGCAAAAAAGTACCTATACTCTTTAAAGTACTATAATTAAGGGGGATGATTTGTTTATTAGATATAATTAAACTTGTATAAATAAGTTTCCAAACGGAACACTTTAAAGTAATTTAATTACAGAGAATGTCTTATTTTAAATTAGTTTTGTTCATTAATTTCGGAAAGGTCTAATGCAACATGTCGTATGCGTTATTTGCTTATCGTAAATATGCAATTCTTATATTATAGAAATAAAAAAATAAAAAAATGTTTAAAAAGTAAATAAATATAAAAACATGAAGTTTTTATATTTATTTACTTTTTAAACATTTTTTTATGAAGTTTTTATATTTATTTACTTTTTAAACATTTTTTTATGGAGCGTCTTACATGTCTTACAATTAACTGAAGTTTAACACATGGTAACTTTTAATTAATGTACAAAGTATACCCATTTTTAATTGAAATCCCAAAGAAAATTAAATATATTTTAAAATAAAGGCTTTTTCCTGAGTGCCGACAGGCTACGGGGGGGTGCAATGACATCAGGAAACTTTTAAGTAGATTTCGCTAGCTGCTGCTTAACTGCTTCTGACAGCAGCTTCGCTTTCCCTTAACCCGCTAATCTCTCTTACACACAGAATTACACACACCAACTTGGTTGTATGTACCTACACCCACCCGCACACATCCTGGGCATTAAGGATATCCTGACGATGGCAAAGAAGGGGTCATTTTCTGCGGCATCGTTTAAATTTTTATGCAAAGGGGTCACAAAGAGTGGAGCCACACACCACAGACCATATCGATTGTCCTGCTCATGGGCATAAATAATAAAGTAACTCAAGTGAAATACACAAAATACAAAAAGGAAACTGCTAATATACCAACAAGAACTCTACCCTCAGAAGACTTATATGTAACCAAGTTGATTACTCATGGCAAAATATGCATTTAAATGTTTATAACTTAATAAGTTTTAATGCCAGCATATAGGTCACAGAAATACTACGACTTATTTAAGTAAGCCCCTGTCGCAAACCTTATACTTCACATTCCACAATCGTGAGGGTTCTGTGTTCCCTAAATAGCACACCAGACAAATGGGTTAACAACTAATTGGCTGAAATCCTTTTGACTAGGAGTCGCATCTGTTTTGGTTTCAGGATGTGGACAAATGATACAAATATAGAACTTTAAGTGTGTTAATTAGCCATTTTGGGGGAATATGTCTGAAAATGAGACTTGGCGTTATTTATAGAAGAATATTTTACGTCTACTTCTTTGGCTATCACAGGCACAACCTTTTGCCATTTTAGTAAGCAAAGTGAAACAAAGGGGAAAATATTGGTAGAACTTAAAAGAAAAGGTCAGACCTTTTGGCATTTTTAAACCTAATTTATATTTATATCCCAACAGGCCAAATTACTAAAGGAAATGATCCGCTTTCAGTTTAAATATTTAATGTGCAAAATGTTATTTACCCAAAGAGAATTCTTAAAATGTGCAAGAGTGTGCTGTGTGTTATACCTTCTCTTAATTTAAAAGTTTCCTTCAAAATATCAATATTCCATTCACATTTCTCCTGCCGCCTTTCAGTTTAATTTTTTAGATTTCCTTAAGCGCCTCGCCGAAACGCAAAGAGCTTTTTCTTATATATTTCTTCTTTTTTTTCTAAAACGCGTAATTGCGTGGTTCATCTCCCTCTGGCCTGACTCCCTGCCGGAGGTCCTTCTCTCACCATTTCTCTCTAGTCTAGCCCCAAGTTACTTCCCACTGAATGGGGAGGTCTCCTTAAGCTGAATAATACTTTAAGACAGGCCGGGCTACCAACTCTCGAAAAAAGAAAAAACACCACGCTCCAATTTAATTCGCATTTAGTCCTAAGTTTCGATGGATGGAGGGAGGATGAAGGGATGGAAAAATTCTGGCGACATAAATCAGAGCTACAAATTGATGCATAAATAAAGCAAACAAAAAGGATGTCGCCCACAGAATAAAAAGTGAGTTAGGTAAACGAAAATAAAAAAAATACAACAAAAATGTTAATTAAATATTGTCAAAAATAGATGGCATTGCGAATGAAGATATCCGGACTGGGGATGGACGATGGAGAGGAAATTGTGGGTTTCAAATTACGCCGGATACCTTTTTGCATCAGGGGAGCACTGTTGCTGGCCGTGTGTGTGTGTTGTCCTTACATACATATTTCAGTAGCTGGAACCTTGTCACGTGCTCAATCGATTGGAAAATCGCGTTCTGAACCGAAAATAAACACACTGCTAAATAGAAGAGAGTAATGGATTGGAGTGGGCATGTGACGGTGGAGTGTGGAGTGCACTTAAAACAAAAAGCAAGGACCTGCCAAATAGAATTGAGTGAAAGTATCTTGTGACGATCGTTATTCCTCCAAAACCCCAAACCCACAAGTTCGAGCTCTCAACATATCCTAAAGTTACTAATACAAAATATTAAACATGCATCTGTGTAAATTAAAATTAGAAAGTTTTGTAAATTTAAAAATAAACCTATTTAAGTCCCGATCTGAAGACCTGAGCTGATATGGCTTAAACTCAATGTTAGCAATTAGTTAAACACTAATTCTTAGCTTTAGATAAATAAACAAATAAAATCTTGTGGCAGTGACTAAAGGTAACTCTCTAAAAATCACTCTCAAATGACAATTATTGTTAAATCTAGATTGGTGTATCTTTCTTAGAGTTTCTAGGACATAAACTTGTTGAAATTGTTAGCACATATAGATAATTTCCCCATACTAGCAATCAAGACTCCATTTTTGCATTAAATAAAGATTAAATGCTAAATTAGCTTCATAAAAAGCTAGTAAGCATCGTTTTAAACCTTAATTTCCAAACTCGAATTATATAAAAACCTTTTTTTTATAATAAAGTAGCAAGATCTTGGCAAGATCCATATTTAAAATCCAGTATGCAGTATTCGAGTAAGCCATAAAAACATAAATATAATATTAGAAAACTAATTTAACATAAGAGTTTTCAATTTAAGGGAAAAATTCCAAACTTTACATTCATTTATTTCACATATTTGAGTTATTCCTTTGCATTTTAAGATGTTTGTTTTACCTGCAGCTTGATCTTCCCAAACAAATAATAACTTTATAGTTCTGTAGCTAAAAAACAACTTAATTAAGCTCGATTGTCTTAGATTTCTTTGCAGTGTGGAATATGAAAGCCGGAATGGCTAGAAGCCCGAAATGCTCTCACTCTGTGATGGCCTAATCACACTCAGTCACACACACTCACACACACAGGGCCGGTGCCACATCAAACACAGACAACTGCCTCCTCTTCTCTCTTCTTTTCCCATTGGCACCTCAAGTGCTTAAGCCGACATATATGTACGTGTGTGTATGTGTGCGTATGCGAGTGCGTGACAGGACCTGTGAGTGTCCTAGCATGGGTGCCGAGTGCCCTGCATTATATCCTGTTGGCGTATGTGTATGCGTCTACACAAAAATTAAATTCAAATAAAAAGTTTTTCCGTACCGATTTCGCCTGTCACCAAAAAGTACAACAACAAAAATAAAGGAAAGGAAAAATTTATGAAATCGTCTCGGGCTAGGAAAAATACAGTGGCGACGGGAAAATCAATAAGCGCTGGGAATTATGATTTTCCTCTAGTTCTTTGACAGTGTCCTTCGACGGGCCATGCCCCCGCTGTCATTTGCAGGAAATCCATTTGGCTTTCCACTATATATATGTATGTGTGTATATATGTGCACTGCATACATATAGAAATAACTAATGTTTGTTTACTCCTCCGATCCGAAGTTGGCTGAGGTCACAATCGATTGAATTTGTTGCTAACACAAACAAAACACTGTGCTGGGCCATGCTATTTATATTGCACTTATCCCCATCTGTTAAAATAAATTCAAAAATCTTGTGATTTAGTATATGAACACCATTTTACTATATTGATTCCGGCAAGGTCAGTATCAGGTAAAAATAGTTTTATTTCTATTAGTGTGTGGTTTCCCATTTATTGGCTGAATAAGTTAAATGTAAATTTAACTTTAAAATCGCTTTTTAATTATATATTGCTAGGAAGTATTTGATTTATATCTTTTAGAGACAAGACTTTACATGTAAATTGTACTCCATTATAATGTTTTTTCAATGTAAAATTAAAGCAATATTTATAAGCAAACAACACTATGAAAGAAATACTTAAGAAGCTACTAAAAAGTTTCTTATTTATTGATTTCCTGTTCCCTCATTTTCATTGTTCCGCTCGTAATTTAATCATTCGTTATTTGCGCCTTTTCCCCATTTGCTGTGTGCTGATTGCCTGAGCATTTTCATACTGAAGATGGTTATTTAATTTGTTCAGACAGCAGCTCAAATGGATTTCCATTGGCTGCGGGCACGTGCCCTCAGCGAGCACAACACTTAGCTTTCGTCGGCTAAGCCGTTTTTGATAAGGTTTTCCGCACGCCTATCAATGGGTAATCCCACAAAGACTTCCCCAGCTAATTAGGAGGGAAATGAGTGCAAGTTAGGCAGAGAGATTAGGCAAGGTTCAGGCTTCCTGCCATTGTGATGTCCATTCCAATTGTTGAATTGTATTTGGCCACAAATCAAGTAGCACCTTCGTGACTCAAGCTATTGCAATCGACCTACATTTATCCAATGGCATGTACTCAATCTTATTTATATTATAAAGTAAAAAAGGAAATAAAAACGTAGCTAGGTACAGAAAAGAAAAAAGGAAGACACCTTACAAGGTTATTAAAGAACTAAATAAGGATCACAGAAGAGGAATATAAACAGCTTGAGTTCGTTTTAATAAAACTGTTTATTTCTTTAAAAAATGGAAAAGTATGAAATTTATATATTTATTTTTCTCTGAAGCCTTTCAACCTTTTTTACCTCGAATGTATTCTTTTAATTTCGATTTTGCCATCCCACCTGAAAACGTGTTATGGTGCCCCAACTAATTAAAAAGCAATTAATTCGCTAACATTTTCCGGTTACATTTGGCTCCGGCTCTGCTTTCGCTCATCACTCAGTACAGCGGGCAGAGGGCAACAAAAAAGAAAAGGCGGCCAAAGTTAAATTATACAGCCAATCGATTTTCATGGACTTTCTGGCAAATCAAAGGAGGCATTTTTGCAGTCAAGTAAATAATGCTCGAGTAACCGAAAGCATTCCCAGAATGCCGAACCAGACCAGACCGCACCACACCACACCAGAATAGAACAAAAAAAAAAAAAAGTACGGAAAAGCAGCAGAGCAGCCAGAGAAGCGAAGCGTTTGAGCAATTTCCATTCTAATGGCCAAGACAAAACGCTAACACACACTCGCACTCACACACACGCGTTAACGGAAAAGCGAAAAAGCCACCGTCGACACGCGATGCCCGAAATTTGAAGAAACCACAACATTTAATTATTTTGCTATAAAACTTTTCACGATTCAATCAATTCAAATACGGTCCAACATGGCGTATACGTAATGGGATTCTGCTTTTTGCATTGTTCTCCAAAAGTACGGAGTGTGAATTGTTTGGGTAAAGTTTCAATGTTTGCTTCGTGTTTTTCGGGAAGGGGGCGAGGGTGTAAATGTGAGTGACAGATCAATGTAAAGTCTAGATGGTTTTTGTTCAAGCGGAAAAATCAAATTACAAAGAAATATGAGGAAAATTGTGAGAAATAGAAATGCAAGAAATATATTTTCCTTGGGTTATCGGAGAGACTTTTGGGTTCAACAGATAAGGCATGAAATAGCCACTGAACCAAAAAAATACAAAAAAAAAAGGCTCGTAAATATCAAGACCAATGGGGATTTTCACTAGCTGATAACAGGGGCAGCTTAATCAGTTCATTTAAAAATATAAAAGAGCTAACAGAAAAGTAATAATTGCTGGGATGCGATCATAACAATATTATAGAGAGATTAAATTGAATATAAAACATTCTTGGAATGGTAAAATATAGCTATGCAGTTTCTTATTCAAATTAAAACATTTCTTAAGACTTTCCTTAATAAATACAAAGTCTTAAGGCATTTTTTTAAATTTAAAGGCTAGTTTAACATCTTTATAACTTCCAATTTAATTCAGATATTTATATTAGGTTTAAAATTTGAGGATACATTCAATTCGATTCTTTCTTCATATTCTTCCACCAATCATTTTGTGACAATTTTACAGAAAGAACTTCTCTCTCGACCCTCGACCTTTCCTCTGCCATTTGGCAATTAATTTACAATAAGTTTTGATTTGGAAATAAGTCTGTTTAATGCAAATGGCAAAGTTATAGCCATGTACATGGCTCAGACTCTATATTGAATGTAAGCAGGCACAGACACACATGGACCAAAAGGTGTGAAAATTGTGAATGTTGTTTGTGTTTTGCGTTTGGCTTTCAACAATTGCCGAAAACAATTCCGCTGCCTTTTGGCCCACGAATGAATGCGAGTTGGATAGCTTCTGGTTTCTGGACATATAGATAAATCGATATTTAAGTAAGTTTTGACCATGACTGTTCCGTTTCATTCTATTTTTATGGGTTCCGGCCGACCGTCCATCCGTGTCTGCGTGTGGAAAAGTCTTTAAAAGTCTTTACGGCATTTCGTGTCTTTCGATTGCAGTTCCATTTCCCAGGCGGCAGGTTGTATATTCCTTTGATTACAAATGAAATAAACGAAATCTTCCAGATGCCGTGGCAAATTTTTATAAACTTTTTTTCTTCACTTGTAAAAATATTTACATTTTGTTAATACAAATATTTGCATTTCGATTGTGTGTGTGTACATATATTTTTTCGCATATTGGAATCATTGGTCATTGTGGTTTCCTTTCGCAATTTAAAATTTTTCCCCTTGACCTGATCTGGATGTGTGATTGGAATTAAATGTGAAAGCTAGCCATAAATTCTCCTTTGACTTGCATTTGCCAGGGATTCTTATCACCGGAGAATCGGAAATATTTCATATGTTCCTGATTTAAATATATATTTGGAATATTTAAAGAAATAATGAAAATATTCACGAAATATATACGTAATATATACAAAAATAACTGAAATAAAGGCGTCATCTGAAGGCAATAAAGGAAAGTGTTCTGTGATAAGCAAACAGGCATTAATAAGCTTATGGTATATAGTATTATTCAGTTAGAGAGGAAATGCCTACTCTGGGGAGTAGTTCCGGCATAAGTTATGTACGAAGGAGTACGAACTGTGGACCAGTATGTAAATGAATTTTTGCAATCTTGACAAATCATACAGGAAAGCAAAAACTCGGTTTACCAATAAATAAAATCTAAGTATTATATTTTTTTAATAAATCGCAGTCAGCCAGTTGCATTGTGTTGGTTTTTATTAACATATATTATATGACCGTTGAGTTGGAAAACTGCGGTTACACTTACAGAAATGATTAAAGAGATTGCAAATAATTTAATATAATTAATAAGGCACATATGAATGAGTAAGCACTGTGGCACATTTCTACTTTCTTGTTGTTACATATTAAGAAAAACTGATTACAATCTGATTTTAAAATTGCATCAAAAGCTATTGTTACTCCACAAGAAATAATATCAAGAGAAATACTTGCTTATTTCGAGGTATTCTCGAAAACCCTTTTGAAACAGCACGCTAGTAACTAACCCTAACAAGCACGTGCTTGAGTGTACTGACCGTAATGCATCAACGTCCAAGAATAGAAAAAAAGGAGGAAAAAACCTGTCCCTCGCTGTGTTTAATATATTATTATTTATAAAAGAAATTAGCATCACACGTGGCCCTCTGATAAATCATTGCCCCAATCAGGGATTACGATTTATATATGTATCTGGCATTATAATTTGTGAATTGTTTGTTGATTTCTTGCAGTGTCACTGCGATCGAACGGAATACGGGAAGCTGTCTGAGCCCACGTCTATATGGATGACTGAAGAGGGGTGAGGTAATAGACGGGCGACTTTACAAACTGCGCCTTAGATTTGTGCTGAATGTGGTTTTAGTTAATTTTTTATTGCTAACCTTTTAGGGGAATTTATGCTGCAGCAAAACAGTTTTATTAGTTTTAATTTACTTGTTTTTTGTTTTGTTTTAGATGTATTTGACTTCGTTTGAATGCACTTTACGGCAAATTATCTTTTTGTTTCGATGACACGTGTAATTGATTAAATTTTTAAATTTTATTATACACTTGCTTTTATTTTGTTTGTCTGCGCGATAAGCCCGATGCCCGCGCGCCAAATTGTGAAGAAATTGAAAACAAAAACAAAAGTTGCCAAAGCAAACGCCGTAGCCGTTTGGATTGTTATTATTTATTGTGTTTTTTCTGTTTCTGTTTTTATTTCTATTTGTATTTAGTTTCTGATTGGCACTGCAGCCGTAGCAGTTAGGAGCGGACATTGATTTATACACACATCTGCAGTACACTTTGTAGTTGTCGTGTCGCATATAATTAACCAACACACTCAGAGGCGCCTATATAGTCGCGTGCGACTTGCACAATATGCGATATGCTTGGCGATTAAATCTACTAAATCGACTTTAAGGTTGAGCGAAAATCGCGTCCGTCGGCGGCCAAGTTCAGATTGAAACTGAGCGGTCGGCTTTGCTCTTGATTGCAGGAGAGCTTCGTTTTCGGTTTCGGCTTCGGTTTGGACTGAACTTCACTCTCTCTCTCTCTTTGTGCTCTCTGAGATCGCGGCTTCTCGGGTGCACTCTGTGCGTATGCTTGATACGTATACGTGATAAACTGTACTGCCGCTGATATGAGTATCGCTACGCCTGCGGCCATTCCATACAGACTGCTGCCACTCTTGTTTTCATCTCCAGCCATCCCATTGATTGCCTGCTTCACTTTTGTTTCCCCAATGTCTTACACAGGAAGAAAAAATCATGGAAAATAAAGTATGACGTGGCCATGATCAAACAAATTCATGAAAGATTGCCATAGTTTCCTATTTGTAAGTAATTTGTACATTTGTACATTATTTATAAACCTATACAAGTTTATTAAGTAAATATAAATATAAAGAATATATTATTTGCCCAGAAAACATAATTAACAAAATATAAACCAAAATATTGATATACTTTATTATTGATGAGATAAAATAATACCTATTCAAGCAATATACATTTATTTTAGTAAAATAACAATAAAGCAAGAAAACAGTTATCCATTTTTATAATAAATTATAATAGCAGACATTTTTTTAGATGTGTACGCGTGTTTAATTTGTTTATTGATTTCCGTTGTGCGTATTCTTCGATTTGTGTTTTCTTTTACTTTTTTCTATACAAGTGCGTTTCTATGACGTAACGAAGCGCAAAAATTGTTATAGATTTTTAAGTGGATTTGGCAAAGTGTTGAGATTTTTATAATACACTGCAGGTGTTCCCATTTTCGATTTTTTTTTTCTTCCTATAAATAAACATTGATTCCTAAAGGTGAACTTTTTGCAGGCACCCAAAATTTATTGTTATAAATGATTCGGAAATGCCGTAAAAAATGGAATCCCTATAATGTTATTTCAGATGAACTTTATTCATAGGAAAAAGGTGTACTGGGATTACTACAAAGAATACTTCGAAATTTAAGTATTTAAGAACTTGAAACTATTTTACTCAATGAAGAAAGATCAAGGAGATTTATTTTTCGAAGATCAGGTCTGATAAATAATGAATCATTTTGCAGGTTTAATGAGTTTAGTATTACCATTGTATATATAACAGATTCTTGCACATCTGTGCTGTCAGATGCATAACAAACGAAATATTTGTTAAATATTGGCAGGCGAATATCTTTATTGATTTTCCCAGGAATTGACAGACCTGAGACTAGCGCTGACCCTCGGCAAATGTAAATTATAAAATCCATATAACGCTGCTAATTCATGCCAGCGAAATTCCCCCCGAAAATAGACGAAAAAGACGTCTTTCGTCTAAGGTCAGACCTGAGTTATTAACTCAATTTTTCGGCTTCTGTTCCATCGACAGATTTTTGGTCATTTAAATAAACACACAAGTGCAGGCCAAATATTTGCAGCTAAACATTGCATATCGGGCGAAAATATTTGAATATTGTTGCGCTTCCATGCATATTTGTATAATTTATTTGTGTTGGCCGAAAAGATTCCCGAAATAAAAACAAAAGTTCCACGCCGCGTGGGCCCCAAATGCATTTCTGTGGGATTATACATATTGGCCAGTCGGGTTTTATGTCTATATAGGAGCTATATTGATGTCCATACGAGATTAGGAAAAAAAGCAATAAAGAACAAATAAAAGAATCTAAGGAGAAAAATAAACTATTTCAGTTATTTGATTTTTCAATCAATATTGTGGTTTGGAAAATAAAATAAATTGAATCTGATAAAATGCATATTTTCTTAATTTTTGAATCTTTGGTTATTATTTTATGTTTTTTTTTTTTAATAAAAATAAGTGGCCACAATTAGTTCTCCTATAAAATAACTATTTAACCAATTTATTTATAAATAACACCTTATAATTGTCAAATCATAAAACAATTTAAAGTATAATCAAAAACTTAACTCATTTATTTTATTGTATTTATTTTAATTAAGTATTTAATTGCAGAACGAATCTTTTAACTAAGCTAATGCGCTTTCTGTGGCATTCCTGTTTATTACATTTTATAAACGTTCACCGAATCCGTTACATTTCTGCATTATTCTGCATTTATCTTTGAATTTTGAATTACCATTTCTTTTTTTTAAAACCTATAAACAGCATTGGGTTTTTATCTAAAAAACACTTTGCTAAAAATAGAAAATGTATAAGAAATATTCGCCTCCAAATTGGTTCCCTTTCCCATTTCACATCCAATGACGTAGCAATCGCAGCTGTCGCTACGTCACAAAATCACGAACTCATTTTTGAAGCTTGTTTCTCCGCTCGACACGGGACGGAGATAAACAAAAGAAGAGGGACCAGAGGGGGAACCAGAGAAAGAGAGAGACGGCGATGAAGGAGTCAAAAACACAACCGGCAACACTCTCCCCACCCGTAACCTCCTGCAGTTCTGGCACATGTGCCATTCAAGGTCACACGCGTAAGCGGGACACTCACGCAGAGAGGGAGAGGGCGACTCGCCGCCAGCCACTGAATGCAGACAAACAAAGGCAAGCCCCAAAGAAAGAGGGACGGGGAGAGAAAGAGAGATAAAGAGAGAGAGAGAGAGGAAGGCGGAGTTGGGGCGCAAGGGGGATGGCTTAACAGTGGAACGCATAGTTGAGCAACCACTTGTTGTTGCTGGCTTTTATTGCTCCTCTTCATTTCAGCGCCACTTTGAGGCCAGTTTTGGTGCACTGAACGAAATTAGTATGCCATAAGCTAATTAAATATAGAGAGTGTATTGTTAAAAAAATTGCAGAAACTTGATTATAAAAGACAGTTCTATTAAGCATACTCAAACTTTGTATAACCGAGAAACTATTAAATGTCACACAGAATTCATACTTAGGAATTTCAAGAAACTTCATAAATGCCTTCCAACTTAGTGCACTAGAAATTCCCAAGACAGAATTCTGTAAGATGCTAGTATATATTTATAATTTTCGAATTAACAATAAATAAGAAAATTAGAAAGGATTGCCGGGTGCACTCTTCGCAGAAACTCCATAGAAGGGATACAAACTTAGTGCTCAAAAAATTCCAAAGTTAGAATTCCGTGATACTTTTGTATGTGTCTAGCTTTTTTTATTTTTAGTTTTGTAGTTCTGATACAAATTTTTAAATGAAATAACACATAAATCTTAATTTTGCAACAAATTAATGTAACTAAATTAAGTTAACTTAACTATAAATGAGATGAAGTTAAATAAAAGGCTCTATATATGACTCTAGCATACATTTCTTATTTTCCTATTTTTTAGTTTGCTGAGTACCTTTCGTGGTGATACAGACTGAACAATCAACCTGCTGCCCTAGTTCTGTGATAAAAAAACATTGAATACAATAATATATTTCCTAAAATAATATATAATAATAATAAATAATAATATAAAATTAATATGTAACATTTAAATTTAAATTACAGACATTTTTGCTCAGTGTAAATATCTCATGCAATGATAGAGTCCGATCCGAAAGGTCGCCGACGCCCTCGAAAGAGGCAACGAAACAAAGAGCGCGGAGCATTAACATTCAAGACATTCGGCCAGAGAATAATGAAGATAAGGGAGGGGGAGGCGGATGCCGGGGTGGCGTATCAATAACACGATGAGCAAAAATTACCAACCAGCTCCAAATGTTTGCCCAGCAGCAAAACATGATAAAGGTCGTTGTGAAAAAATCCGCTTAATTTACTGCGTCGAACTTAAGATGCCCTCTAGTACCCCTTCGGGAGCCATTTATCTAAAATCGTACAGTACGTCAGAGACTCGACTTCTCTTGGTTTGAATACATACATTTTTATTTAGAACTTGATAAAAAACTTTAGAGTTAGAGGAAAATATTTAATATTTATTTCCGGTTGCAGTTTTCAGAATAGAGTTATTAGTTATTTTGAATTTACTTATTTGATACCCATTGGGAAAATGAAGGAAATAATATTATTTCTTGAGATTGGGTATCAGAGAATGCACAAATTTCATAGAATTATAGTTATATTTCTTTCTATCTAAGAACTTCCATATTTCTAAGTTTAAATGGCAATTAAAGGGAATTACTTGAGCTATATATTTAAAAAATATATATATATTTATATTTCTTAGAGATAAGCTATAATTCAAATAATTTCAGTAAATTACAAAAAAACTTTTGAACTTTAATGGTTAAATTATTTCTTAGCCACGTTATTCCTAATGAAACTCTGTAGATAAACGCCAAGTAAATTACGATTTATAAATGCTTAAAACCTCTTGAAATAAGATTTCATTTATGTGGCTCAAATTAATCGAGTGTAAAGAAAATACTCTGGGGGATTGGCCAAAACTTTTGGCGTGACATACTAAAATAAAACGAGAAGGTGAAACAAAACCTGTCCGTCTGCCTTGTCTTGGTTTTTCGCTTTACGTTTTTTAGGTTTTGGTTTGCGGCACTTGATTGGCTTTGGATTCCCCGAATCGTGGATGAATCACCGTCGCACGCACACTCGCACACACGGCTCTCCAAACACACAATTGTGTACAATTGGAGCCTCATATAAGATAGCAACACTACATATATCATCGTGTGTGTCTGCCCATGCGGAAATCTGCTGAGAGCAGAAAAACCGAGAGACCCGAAGAGCTCGCCGATCATCTACTCTGGCTTTGGGGAGAGTGGGAAAAATTCAGTTTCTACCATTCCAGTTTCCAGTCACTTTGCATCGCCGTATTACATAATTGGTAACTGCAATGTCGGGGAGTTAAAGACAAAAAAAAGATATTGGAGTTCCGCATGCATGTGGTCTCTGTTGCATTTGTTACACGGGAAGTTGTTTCACCAAGCACGTGCTTGTTAGTGTTCCTTTAAACTCTTTTTATAAAAATAAGAAATGATAGAATTTAGTTTATTTAATCATTTTTAAATAATTTATATACTGCAGATTTTGAATACTTTATGTTGTAATTTTGTTAACTTTGGATGTACGTAAGGGTTATTAGCGATATTTCACTTAATTTAAAACATTTTATGCTTTAGAAATGCGTTTTAATGAGCTGATACTCCAAAATATTATTGAAATATTTGTTTAGTGTCTTAACGGTTGATTTAATTAAAAGAATACAAAATTAAACATTTTTTTCTCGCTGTTTACTTTTTGTTTTAGTGACCATATCAAGGTTGTCTGATCCCCAAAGACTAGGAGACGCTGACTCCATCATTTCACAAGTTAAGGTAACACAGACACAAATGGAGATAGACGCAACTTTTGTTTTGCTTTTGCCATTTTGAGAATCATTAACAGCAACAACGGCAAACCGCAGATAAACAAAAAAAAAAACAACATCGAGCAGCAACAAACAAATGTTAATTAATTAATGTCTCAGCCTTTTGCGACGCCAAGTGAATGCATTTCAGGGTGGGGATTAAGTCTCATTCTTATTGGCATATTCTTTAGAACTGGAACTGAGACCGAGTCCTCCACAGCAAATGTAAATGCACAGTTTTATTATCATTTACTTTTGCCCGTCTGTTTGCTTTTTATCTGAACAAAGGAATGTGGAATAATTGATCAAAGGTCAGCTCGCTAGATGATGGCGTTTGTTTAACTTATTGTAACGCGAATCTATGGGTAACACGATATCAGGAAATATTCTTTAGGAGTTCCTTTGAGTTTTTTCTTGGACATACACTCAAGTGACCATTGCGACACCAAGCACGTGCTTGTCAGGGTTAGGTGACAGGAGGCGCGATTGGTGAAATTTATAGGTAAAAAATGCGAGAAAATAAACATATTGTTTGCTTTCATGCGTACTACGTTAATTAAGAATAACATTTATAGCACATTTGAAACATTTTTAGTTTAGGGAAGGAAGGCTAAATAGGAGTTGGAGTTCTGTTATAGAAGAAGGTAACGCCTAAAATATTTCTACGGTAGGTAAAGGAAGGTAAGTTAATTAAGAGAAGTCTACTAGTAAAGGAGGGTAACCTTTAGTTTTATGACATACTGCTGAATAATAAGCAAAAGAAGTGAAGCTTCTTTCTTACAAAACTTACTTTACCTCTAAGAGGATACAAAATAAGGTACCAACTCCAAACTACTGAAAAACTCTACGAAATAAGGCACAATTTTAAAAACATCACAGCCCAAAAGCGTTAAATTTTCCTGGTATTAAATTTTAGATACGATGGTAGATAGTAAAAATTGTATAGATAACAAACACCAAAATTTAGAACATACAAAAACACTTTTATTTATTTGGTGAGCAAGAATTTTGCGATATATTTTATAGACTCTTTCCCAGAACCAACATTTAATTAACTGCTTTGAATGTAACCAACTGATAACATTAAATATTGGCTTTTGTTGTTGTATTTTGTATTTAATTTGCATTCAACTGAAATATATAAATAAAGTTATTAAACTTTATTAGAAACTCCACTTAAATACATAATTAAACTGACTTTAATTGATTTAATTTTAATGCCACATAGAGTTATCTATTGAGCACTATTAAAATGGCTTTTAAATGTCAGTAAAATGTTTAGCTTGCTCACTTTTTACCCCGCTCAATAATGCATTTACTTTCCAGGAATAATGACCGTCTCGAGCCATTTTTCTATATAATAAGCCACAGAAATTCTCGGAAAGTGAGGCGCACGCCGCTTTAAGCCACTTTGATTCCAGTTAACACGTCAGTATCATTTGATTGGGCGTTGATATACGAAGCGTTCCATTCTTAACCACAAAACAGGTCATCCGCGGGCGACGGTGTCTCTCTCTCTATGTGACGTTAATTTGGTCAGCGAAGGCGTTAGATAAACTGATGATTTAATGTTGATAATTAAGTAACTTTTTCCCCAAGACGTAAGCATCCGCGAATCGAGATCGCAGCTCTAAGCTCGTGCCCCGTCAGAGCAGGAGATTAAGACACCTGTTAAATATTTAATTGATCCGCTGGGAGAAACCCAAATTCATTGATGTGTTCTTTCGCTGGCGAATCGAGTTCGCTGAGAATACGCTCAACGGATATTTACAAACAAATTGGAATTTTGTAATTTCTTTTATTTATGGACGGAATTCAGAACTCACCTAAATCAGAATTTCCAGCCAATAATTCAAAAGTGCTTTGTTTGAATATCTTTTCGAATTTTATTTGTTCGTTTTCAATTTTCGTAATCGCACTGGAAACACACACACCCGGTCGCACACACACACTGCACCTAAAAACTTTTAACGATTCGATTTTATATGTGAATTAATTAATCAACCGTTTTGTGGGCATATTTCGAATTGATTTAAACACTTTTTAACACACGTTTTTATATGTTAATTAATTAATCAGCAGGACTGCGATCATATTTCGAATCGATATCAATGTTGACGTTACCTTTTTTCGAACTCGAACTTTTGAATTTTTCGCAATTTAATGAGGAGGTGTGTTGGCGCGGAGGCGAAGAACCGTTTGCCAGCAGCGACGAAACGTTAATGAAGCCGCCAGCGCCTTTGGCCACCACACAGAGTGGTCGTTCACCCATCCCCTGGCAACCCTACCACCACCCCTCAAAAAAACAACAACAACAACAGGAAGAAAAGTTGTCCTAGGGCCGGCCATGCGAAGGCAGCGACGCCGACAGAGCGATGGATGAGCTTTCGCTGCTTGCGCACACGCACAAGCACACTGAGAAAACCAAAATATATATTAAGTAACATTGGACTTAAAATCTTTTGGGCACATTAAGAAAATAAGACCGTTTTTAAACCATATCTAAGCAAAGTTACAAAAAAATCATTTTTTATTTTATTTATTTAAACTAAACTTTAATTTAACTAATTGGAGACAAATAGTATTTTACACATACAAGAAATTAAACAGATTTCAAAGTTTTTTCTTAATAAAATCAAGATGCAAAATAAAATATTTTGCACTGTTTAAATAAATTTTTTTTTAATTGAAAACAAAATTTGTATTAGTTAAAGTTAATTAAATATTCCCTTTATATAACAATAGATAATTGTGTAATTTTTACATTACATTTTACATTTTACATTTTACATTTTACATTATAATTTTAATTTTATGGTAGTTATTTCTCTGATATATGTATGTGCAAATATGATGATTTATTTCTCTAAGTGCCCTCGGTGTGGTGTGTTTGGTGGCGACAGAGAGCTTTTTCACCGGCATAGCGCACAACGGTGGTGGGGAACGGCATTCGAACGCACATTTGGCGCCCAATCTAGCGGAAATTGCGCCCCCGGGGAAAATGAGCCGCAAAATGGGAAAGAAAGAAAGCGGATGCCGCCACCGCATCGAGTTACTTACGATGTGTGAGAACCTGGCCGGATGTGCTGGCTGACTTTGTGGATGGAGGGGAGGGCTCTCTCACAGCAGGATATCTCTGCCACTCTTTGAACTCACTGTTTACTCGAAGGCCCCAAATTTGTCATCCGCCAATTGAAAAGATTTCAAATAAATGTGTCCCACGACTTAAGACTAAACAGTTTAATGAGGAATTTTCAATGTGACTTGTGTAATTATGGGGATAAGTGTTTAATACTTTATGTAGGCTTAATATATTTAATATATTTATATCAGAACAAAATTTGTATATCTGATTTAAACATGGCGAGAATACAATTTAAGATATATACGTAATTAATTTAAACTGTAAATACATCAAATTTTTCTATTTTTTAAATTATAATCATAATAAATTAAAAACAAAAGTATTTATTTATGTATATGCTACAATAAAAAACCTTTTAAGGTCTTACAAACAATTTAGTATAACTCTTTACTAGAGATTATAAGAAATATATTTAGAAAAATGTTCAATATTTAGATAAATTAATAAGGTACGTTCTTTTAAAGATCTAAGTTTAAAGGAGAAATTTAATGTGTTAATCCAGCACACCGGACTTAGTAGAATAAAGGTAAACTCTCTGAAGTTATGAGACCTACAAATGCAAACAACACGAAAAACAATAACAATTTGCTTTAACTAATTTCTAAAAATATAAAAAAAACATTATCAGTAAAGTCTATGGATTTATATATATTATATTTTGTAATGAGATAACTGTAAGAGCATCGGTGGTTCAGTGGTAGAATGCTCGCCTGCCACGCGGGCGGCCCGGGTTCGATTCCCGGCCGATGCAAACAAATATTTTTTTATTTAAGATTTCCTTTTTATTTTTCATGTAATTAGCTCTAATTTTAAAATACCTATTGTCTAGTATTTTCTTAATTTATTAATGTGGAAATGTATAGGCTTTAAAGGCATACTTAGTCGTATATAATGTAAAATACTTTATAATATAAGGTACACTATATTTTTTGATCAGTAGGCTTTGTGAGCCACTTCAATCATTCCAATAACTAACTGTCTTGTGTATTTTCCTTCTCAGTGTTCAGTTCTCTGCTTCAGTTCCATTGGCTTTAAACAAAATAAAAAAAAAGTTTGTTTTTTGCAATATTTATTAATTTGTACAAGATGTGGCCCAAGAGTCCACGTATTCGCCAAAACAACCCATCTGGGTTCACCAAGCAGAAGGCATCTCCGAGGGCTTTATACTCAAAGACCCTCATCGCTTGCCAGTTGAAGAAACGCCAAAGCTTCGGACAACGTAATCATAAGAAAAATGCAATGTAAGTAAAAATATTAAGAATAAAATATTAAGAATAATATAACCTACATAACAATATTTAATGCCTTATTTAGTTCGTTTTTTATTATAACGTAAACAATATATAACTTTCTTTCTCTCTTATTCCTACAAAGTGATAATAATGAAAACACTAAGCAGCAGCTGAAGAAAATATCCGATGCGGGGCTCCTAACACCCTCGTCCTCGGACAACTCTCTGGCCACCAGTTCGGCGTCCAGTTCGGTGCTGTCCACCTACGTGGAGACCGCGGTTACCGAGATACCGAAAGACCGTTTGCTGCGGGAGCCCAGCTCTCTGACTCCGTACTTAACCCTCAAACGCCAGAATACGGCTTCGATGATTAACTTTCAGGTCCGCAAGTCGGTGTCCCAAATGGATTTCAAGGAGGCTCGACGCACAGGAAACTATCAGCTCGTGGCCCATGTGCCATCGCCAAGAAAAGTGATCGGGAAACAGCCAAAGTTAGGAACTGCCACCGAGGAATTGGAGGTTGATATGGCCAAGCTGACGCTGCAGGATGCCGATACTCTCATTAAGGCAGGCGATGGCCAGGTTAGTTTCCTGGTTGGTCCCGAGCAGGATGCACGTGTGGCCAGCCTAAGGATTTTCAACACAATCATGTTGCACGCCTGGCGCAAGCGTCGCCAGGAGGTGCGACAGCTCACCGATCAGGTGGATGATATCAAAAAGAGTGTGAGTGTAATCAGTATTTGTAGTGAATAATATCGTCTAAAAAAGGCACAATTTATGTACCTGAAATCCTCCTTAGCTCGTGAAGAATCGCAATCAGTTGCACGTTTTCAATTCGCTGTTCTGCGTAGAGCAGCGTCGCAATGCCACTCTGAATGATCAGTTACGTCAATCGTATCGGGACAATGCTCAGACCAAGCTCTCCTACGAGGATCTCAGCCTAATCCTGGTAGAGGTAAGAACCGAAAAAGAGAAGCTGGCCAGTGAGGGGGCCGCCAAGGACCAGCACATTCAAAATTTGGAGGAGGTACAGGAGTCACTCAAGAGTGAACTCCTCCAGCTGCAAAATCAACAGCGAGAGCAGCTGGAGCAACTGACTCGCCTTCAGAGCGATTTCCAGGAGAGCCTGTGCGTCCGTCAGGAGCTAACCCAACAGCAGGAGCTGCTCCTAATCGATGTGACCCTCAAGCAGGACTTCATAGAGAAGCTTTGCGAGAGTACAGCCAAGTTGGAGGAACTCAAGAAGGCATCCGATGAGCAGTATAGGTAAGTTAAGGTTTATATATAAAAGATTAAATAATCAATTTATAATGGTTTTCTATCAGCAAACTTCTCGAACACTCCTTAAAGCTGGAAACTTCGATTCAGGAAAAGGATGAGCAACTAGTTAATTTGCAGAATTGCCTGGCCGCCACATTGGGTCAAAGGATCCGTCAGTGCTTTGCCCAGAGTCACGTTTATCAGAATGCCACCTATCGAATGCTCCACTTTGTGGCCCACTACATGCTTCCTGGAACACCGCCACCACATGGCCCACCCTCGATTCCAGTGGCTGTCAATCATCTAAAGAGACTCTTTTCACGCTCACATATCGAGATTGATGTTCAGGCCAATGACAATTATGTGAAGGATGTGAAGAAAGCCCAAATTCAAGAAAAACCTACTTAAGTCATGTGCTTGGAACTTATTTCGTTTTATTGTTATAGTTATTGTTTAATACTGACTTAATCTTTGTCTTTTGATAGTTGAAGTTGCATTTAAAATCTTTGTTAATAATAATTTAAAATAAAAAGCAAAGCAGTCAAAATTACTTGCCGTAGTTCATTGTATAAAAGGAAAACTCCTTCAAGTAGAATATAAATTAAACGAATTAAAGTAAAATATAATATTTAACATTAATTCGTTATCCATAAATAGATACCACACAAATTACGTATACGACATGTGCACCCTCACATTGGCACGATTTATGCCGTGAGAAATCCAAGTGCTAGAGAAAACATAGTCGCCCTCAGGAAATGGTAGGAAGGAGTTAAACTTCTGAAGGATATAATGAGCTGATACCTTGTTTACAATTATATCATGCTGTAATAGAAGAACCATGAATAAATATTTTTTAAATACCAAGTAATCATTTTAAATGAGACAATAGGCTTACATTATAAGGACACGAATGATTCATGTTCGAGTGCTCAGTGAAGAAGCTGAATAGGAATTGTACCCAGGGAGTATGTTGACCATCTATCGTCTTGCAACCATCAACAGTCAAATTATATTTTATCGGACTCATTCCATTGGATCGCTTATATAGGTCGATATTTACCTACAGTAAATGTTTGTTAATAATTCAATACCGCATATATAACGCACCTTAAATTCATTAACTGGTATTTTATGGAGATTAACCCTGAGGGACATATGCTTATAGGTGCGATTTTCCGCCTTCAAATAGCAATATTCAAAGTCACAGAATGTTTTATCCAGAGAAGTGCATTTTACATTAGTAAATTCTAGTCCAAAACCTTGCACCTAAGAAGAATTGAATTGAAGAATTTTTCCAATGGGTTTATTTGTTATATAACGAGTTCTTACCACATGTATATGAACTAAGCATAAGTCCATTAGAATAACCAGCGCGATATCCTGAAAATTCATTTCAACTTTCGACTTTGATTTAACAACCAATCAGATCTGAGTTTTAACTTTAAATGGAACAGTAAATATTTTTGTTTAGGTCATTAAGCGCTGATTAACCACTCACGCATCAGTGCTTTTCTTATCGGTAATCATCATATTTATTGATTTTTAATGGACTTTTCAAGTTTATAGAAATTGAGGGCGTTATTACACTTCTACCAGTGTCATTACTTCTGCGACCTCTTTAACATTCTGGGCGTGGGCGTTATGACACTTACATATGTCATAATGCGGAAGGTCTGAGGAATCCAAGAACAACTGTATTTGCTTCTCATACTGCTAAAACGATTAATTTATTCATATTTAAAAACATTATTATATCCTACAAAACACACATTTTTGCATTTAAAACTAGACATTACATGACTAAAACAATCAATTATGACGACGACCAGGTCGATTAGGTTTAATGCTATATCATCATCCGCCTACTGCCTCCTCCTTGTGCTCTATGCATCTGTGATTGGTTCGTTTGTATAAGGTATTACGTAGATATGGATAAGTTTGATATCTGCAGATCTTCGGAGTTGAGGCGCAGTATCTGCTGATCCTCTGAGTTGATCCGCACGAGCTGCTCGCTGTCGAAGCTTAGCAGATTGCTGATCGTGGGACCATTATCCGCCTGACTGCCCCCATTATTATTATTATTATTATTGTTATTGTTGGGGTTGTTGGGATTATTGTTGCTTGGCGCATTATTATCGTACTGATGCATGGGCGGGACATGTTGCTGCTGCTGCTGTTGCAGTTGCTGCTGCTGCTGGAGCGTGTGCTGATTGTGCTGCAAAATTAATAAAAGACATGTGTTAAGATATTTGATGGATAATTTTGGGATATTCGCTAAACCCACCAGATGATTTGTGCTCAGGTTCCATTGCAGATTGCTGCCAGTGCCGGGACCTCCCCCACCCGACGTAAGCAAGTTGTGCATGGTGAAAGGATTATTGAGATTGCTGAGATTGTTGCTGTTGTTTGTGTTGCCGTTGGCAGACGTTGCTCCCGCTGCCACTGCGGCTGCCGCCGCCACGGCTGCCGCCGAGAACTTGCTTTCCCAGTGGCTGCCACCTGGATTTCCAAAGGGATTGGCATGGAATTGCAGAGCCTGTTGCTGCTGCTGTTGATGTTGTTGCTGCTGCTGTTGCTGTTGCTGCTGGTGTTGCTGTTGCTGCTGCTGCTGTTGTTGTTGTTGCTGCTGGTGTTGCTGTTGCGCGAGTACTTGCTGAGCAAATGGATTGTAATTGTTGCCCAGATCCGTTGCCCCAAACTGCTGATGTTGCTGCTGTTGTTGCTGTTGCTGCTGCGGATGATTGGGCGACATCAGCTGCTGTTGCTGCTGGTTGTTGGTGGGCGTGGCCGAGGAGGCCATGTTGTAGGGCGAGGGCGTGCTGTTGTGGTTGTAGTTGCTCGACGGCGACAGCGGCTGCGGCGATGGCGTGAGCTCGGGCGGTGCTCGATAAGACAGGCCAAAGGGTTGCGGTGAGGTATCTAAGTGGATAAAGGATATTAATTATGGATGTATATCGAAGGGAAAAGTCCGATATATCCGATATATATCGACATAAATATCGTGCTCAAATCGAAAATGTCGGTGCTGTTTGATATATTGAAACATTCAATATATTTATCGATATTTTCTCATTTAAAGTTAAAGTATTATCGATATCATCAATTATTTGTAATTTGTTTACCTATTATATTTAAAATTCATTTCCAATATTGATAGTTTAAGCTAATTGTAGGCTGTTCGCTAGCTCAGTTAACTTATTAGATCAAACATTCTATATATCATATGAAATATCGATTTACCGCAACGTTAAAATCGATATTTTAGTCAAATATTGATACAGAATCGATAAGTTGATATTTTCTGTCTGTGTATAAGCATTACTTCTTTTTTTATAATATAATTTAATTAAGGAATATAATTTTTTCTTGTATTTTATTGGAGTTTTAAATATATCTAAATATTTCTTTATTTAAAATTCCATGTGAATCCCTATAATTTATGTAATAAAATCTTAGTAAAATGTTTAATCGGAAGATATTGTATTAAATTTTTAAGACGTTCTTTTCAATCATAATAACTTACCTCTTGGTTCGGTTTTTATTGGCGGTATATTTTGCGCATTCCAGCAATTCATGTTAGTTTGTCCTACGAAAGCAGTAAAGCAAATAAAAATTAAATATTAAATTAAAATAAATAATAAATAAAAATGATTAATAAACAAATATTGAAACAAACAGCAAACAGACAACTAGGGCACAATTCAACTTATGTCACAGAAAGAGTTAATCTTCCCTTGAATTAATAAGCAAACAAACATGCAGAGTAACATTTTGAAATCAATAAACTTAGCCGAAATCAAACTATTAAACATTAAGCAAAAATCTAATTAAGAAACTTACTCAGAACTATTATTAAATGCAACACTAGAGCAAAACTTACACGTTGTCCTATAAGAATTCCCTTTTAAATAAAATGGTCAACAATAGTTTTGGTTTTTCTTACATTTCAACTTTGTTTCTTTTTTGTTTTTTATTAATCTACAATATTTTATACAAAATATTTTTACCAAACTTGTAATTTGTCATTATATATAAAAATATCAAATATTCTTCGCATGTAAACGAGTAGAAAAAGCGACAAAAATTTCGTTTTGATTTCAAATCAACTTCCCATTTTCCTTTCCTAACACCTTGACTCACGATAATATTGCTATAATTTCGACTACGACGTATGTAAATCAATATATAAATATATATGTAGTAGGAGGAGGGCTTTCCCCACAAATATAGTTTCCTCTTTGGTTGTTTTGCTTTTTAGGTGATTGGTTTTGTGTGCATTTGTTTGAGTAAGAGTGACATCTAATAGTTGCTAAGAGTCTATTCGATTAATACATCATCGGAGGCGATGAATAGTTAATTTAAGTCTTTGGTATACACCGAAAAGGTGTCGAACAACGAAGGCATTCGACCAGGTAGGATCTCGGATCGGTTAGATGCCTGTGGCATCTCACAAAAACAAATTGGAACCCAAGTGGATCCGTACACAGGGGACAAATATTCAAATCGACAATAGAGGACAGTGAACCGCCACCAGAGAGGCAAACATAGTTTATAATAGCTAAGAGGAAAAGTCTCAACAGCTGACTTACTGCCATCCTGATGGTCGTTCTGTAACTGCTGTTTCTGCTGCTGCTGGAGCAGCAGGTGCATGGGATCACCGCCAGTCTTCTGACGTTTCCGCCTCAGGTGCGCTGGATCTATAAGACAAAATATACACACACAACGTTGTACATGGATTCGGTTTGGTTTTTCAATTTATAAACAATATTCGATTCCGCTGCGGAAATCTTACGCTACTCTGAAAATTGAGTGGTTTCGCTTAAATACAATTGATAGGAGGTCCTGCATCCATCTTCGAAAGAAGCTGCAGTGACCTGGACAATAACAAATCTTCTTCAAGCCTTCAAGTCTGGGCTCGATGCTCTTGGTATCGCTTACAAAATACGTATTTCGGTTGATACTTTTTTAGCACAATTATCAAATCTAAAAAAAACAAATACAATTTTTTTTGGAGGACCTTGAAAAGGCATTCCTCCCGCAAGTGGACCAGAGCCAATTATGTAAGGGGGGTGCCGCTTAACCTCTGGCTTTCCGTACGCAACTTGCTTCGTTTTGGAGTTTCGTAGGCTACTTTGTAACCTCATTTTCGTTTCGCCTAAACAATATATAATTTAACAAATTTTCAAGGCCTAATTGAGGCCATTTGCTGCCGCCAATCGTTTGGCCACCTCATCGGGAGTGAGGATCTCGCCGGCATCCACTGGAGCATAGTAGGCGGAGGTCTCGTCGAATTCACTGGCCGCCGCCAGCGGAGGAATACTCGTGTACAAGGCAAAATGTTCGGCTTCGGTCAGATCCAGATTGGGATCCAGCTGGACATTGAAGTGGCCCTCGATGGAGCTAACCAAATTGTGAAGACTCTGGCGATCGGCAATGGCCACCAGCTCCATGCCGCCCTCACTTATGGGTATATCGGCCAGCTGCAGAGCAGAGGCAGTGCGTCGATCCAAACCCGCGCCCACTGACACAGTGCTGGACTGGGAATAGGCCTCGGTCCGAGGATGCTGGGGCAGGCTGTTGGCACTGTCACCCTTCAGAGGTATATGCACCACATCGGCGTTGAGGTAACCTGGCCTCTTTCCCGACACACTGCTCACACTCCGGCCCACCGGCTTGGTCAGTTTCGAGCCGGACTTCTTGGCCTTCACAGGACTGGTTTTCGTTGCTGTTGCTGACTGATTGGTGTTTGACAGGAGGGGCGCTGCGGACTTGGAGGAGCGTAGCGAGGCCCTCATCGGATCTTGCATGTTAAAGTGCCCTATGCTCGGCTCCCGACTGTTCGTCTTGGTGTCCAGCAGAGAGCCGCCATCCTGACCCGGTCCCTGGGCCAAGTCCGGTTTGCTCTTTCGCCGCGAGAAGAGTTTCGAGAAGAAGCCCGGCTTCTTCTGTCGCGGCAGAGTGTTGAAATTCGGATTCTTGGGATTCGAGGGAGCGGGTGGAAGTCTCTTATTTAGAGGGGATTCGGCGGTGGCTGGCCTGGCCGGAACCGTATTGGCCTCGATGGAACGATTCTCCGCGTTGCTGTCCTGCTTGCGAATCCGCTTCGGCGGCAACGGCGGCAGCTTCTCCTCCTCGGGCGGAAATGGAACCGTAAGAATCGCTGGCATTTGCATCGGCACCTGCACTGGCACTGGAGGAGCTGGTCGGGATGGAGTCTCCGGCTTTCTAGCCTGTGAGTTAATCTCCACGGGATCATAGTGCTGGTGGGCGTCTTCCGGGGCACATTGCGACATGGGCGGCGTGGGCGGCATGATGTCGTCCATGGGTATTAGGACGGGATTCCTGAAGGCAATCTGCAGGCTCGTATAGGTGGCTGCATCATCGAAACTCTCCTCGACCTGCAACGGCGGACGCCCCTCCATACTGGCCAGCTCGTTCTTAATGGTGTTGTTGTACGAGTCCCGCTGGACCTTGTAGTCTGTGTAAATCTCATCCAGCTCCGCCACCTGCTCCAGGAGCTCATTGAGCGTCTTATCCTCCTCGGTGATGTGCGCCTCGAAGGCCGCGTCCAAGACATCACCTTCGACCTGGGGACTCGGTTCGTGGACCATCTGCACGATCTCGCTAGACTTCATCCATTCGGTGACTTTATCGTCGGCCGACAGCGGTCGTGGCTCAAGATGTTGACCCAGTTCCAATTGCTCCAGTTCTCGCACCTTCTCATCGATAATCGTGTCGATTTCTTTTTCCTGTTCGGACCGCAGACGATGGGCCTCAGCCTCTGCCTGGGCATCGGCCGCCTCCATGTCCTCGGGAATATGATCAGAGGTGTGATCGGTTAAGTGCTCCGAGGGCTGTTCTAGGGATTGCTGAGGTGTGAGCTCACGGTAGAGAGGTTGCCCCTGCTGCAAAGATATCTCTCCTTGAATAGGTATCTCCTGCTGCAGGGATTGCTCCTGCTGTTGAGATTGCTCGTGCTGTAAAGTTTGCTCCTGTTGTAAAATTTGCTCCTGCTGTAAATCCTGTTCGTTTTCTTGCGATAAAAATGACTCCTGGCCAAGGGATTGCTCCTCTTGTATAGAATCCTCTTGATGGAATACCACATCCAAAGGTTGCTCTCGTTGCACCTCTACTTTTGGGGTATCCAAGTCAATGACCTCAATCGTTGGCGCCTCCCGCTTGGCATCCAACTTGAGGATCTGCTGAAAGATATCTTCGTCGGGCTTCCGCTTGAGGTGCCGATGAAGGTTCCAGAATGTGTGTTTACCTGAATCCAATGGCACGTACTCGAAGGGCAAGGCCTCGCTGGTGACTCCGTCCGATGGGCGTCGCAGTTGGATGAAAACCTAAAGGTGAAATGAAACAAATTAGAAAAGGATAGCTTGGATTTCTAGACTTGATAGACCCACCTTGGCGGGCTCTGTGATGTCCAGCGTGTGATACCGCGGCGTCTTAAAAGTAATGGCAGTCTGCTTGTGGACATCGGTGTGCTGGAAGTCCCCAAAGGCCTCCCACACGGTCTGACCGTTCTTCTCCTCAAAGAAACGCACCGAAATGTCCTCCTTGGCCACCTTCTCGCACAGCAGGATGATTTGGGTGTTGCCAAGGACGGTGGCCGAGCAGCTGCACAGCCGGCAAATGACCAGGTCGGACATGGCCTTCTTGTCGAAAATGGGCTCGGAGACTACCGGCGGTAGGGGCGATGTGAAGCGACCCTTCTGTTCGCTCTCCATGAATACTTGAAAGCAAAGTCGGACCGAGTTCAGGTCAATGCTCGATGGCTGGAAACGATGCGAGAAGCCAGCTGGAAGGGGGTTTAGAGGTATTTTTAATGTAAAGAAAATTAAAAAATCAATTTCACAAATACCCACTCTTAAAGGGATCCACGCGTATCTCCTCACGCGCCTTAAGAGCCGCCTCAATGTCCTTCTTCTTGACACACTGAATGCCCAGATTGCTGAAGACAGCTCGCATGGTTTCGCTGTTGATCTCCAATGTGCAGACGCCCTTCTTGCAGCCCTCCTTGCCCACCAGATTGTGAGGATGGGGACTATAATGGGGATAATAATTTCATAAATATTTATAGCTACACTCAAGTGCGCCTTGCGTCACCAAGCACGTGCTTGTTATGTTAAGGTGTTAGTAGGCGCGATAACAGAAAGTATAGGTAACAAATGCGAGGAAATAAACTATAGGCGTGCTGGCTGATTAAATTAGAATATTAAATTATAGTTTAGACCTCTGCACTCACCGATACGGCGTATCCTTGGTCACACAGGAGACCACCACCACGGCACGTCCCTTGTAGCCCACAATTTCGATCGTTGGGTAGGTCTTGTTCTCCGGCGTGGAGTTCACGCCCGGTATGGAGCCCGCCGAGCGACCCTCGCATTCGTAGCGAAAGCGTAGGGCCTTGCCCGCCGGCTGCTCCGTGATCTTCACATACGGTTTCTTACGCACATTCTTGGTGGACTGTGACAACTGCTGCTGCTGCTGCTGAGCGGGCAGGCCATTGTAGCTGAGGCTCTGTTGGCCATCAGGCGCCGGACCCGGGCCAGTAGCGGCTACGTTGTTCTGGTTGGGAAACATTTCGTGGCCAAAATATTAACTGCAATGGGAATGAAAGAAAATTAGTATTAATATAAGCCTAGAAAGGGTATATAAATTATTGAATTATAATTTATAAACTGCTAGGAACTATTTTTATTTCATTTAAGGCGCTTCTGTTTTAAAAAATTATGATCAAAAGGCAAAACAATTCCTTGGCAAACACATCAGCGGACTATCTCCCAGACAAAGCCAAACGATGACGATGTTCACCGAAAATAAGGCACCTAGAACCGTGCACTTGTTCGAACTATTAGCTCTTGGTATTGGCTATATACGCGATGTGTCTATATCTTCTATGACGAACCGAACTGTGAAGCGTCTGGCAAAAAACTGAACAAGTTTGCAGACTCTCTATGTGAGCCAGGTCCCCTAATGTATTAATTCTTCTAGGTGGGTGGTTTTTTGTCTACATTAAAACGCATAAATTGCACTATTTAGGGGTCATTAAAAGAGCTGTATATTTTCATAATTTCCCACCCGATGCGATGAAGCTGCTGCATTGGTTGCGTTGGTGTTTATACCCACCAGTAGAAGGGTATATTGTCTTGGTTTCATTATAGGAAACACTGTGAATTTAACTTTATATCCTTAATCAGCAAATAAATGATAATATAAATAATACTTAATTTCTTATGATCACAACAGTGCCTTCAGAGTAGGCTTTGTTTTTTGGCCAGCTAATAAGCAGTGTGCGGGGTAATTCTATGGTCAGGAAAATTATATTTTGATTTGTTTTTGGGATCCGGGTTGGGATCCGTGTACAGGTCTGGTCCGGTGTAGTCCGGCTAAAGCTCCGGACGCCTTGTTTAAAAATAAAATTTTGCGTAACGCGGCCACAAAGCGACACAGACTCTGTGAGGTGCCTCCGCGTAGCCTATGCTCCCATATATCTGATAATATATATATAGGTGGCCGTATATATAGATCGCCTCGCAGACTGGCCTCCCCGGAGATGGTAGAGCTTTTTATTTATTTAGTTTTTTTTTTTTTTGTATTTTTTTTGGCGAGTTCGGAGCAATCCAAACAAAACATTTTATCAATGATGGCGCATTGTCAACGCATTCGATCTCAGCACTCGGATACGTACAATTGTAGATATAGAAAACGATACATATCGAGGAAGACTAAGTAGCTGTATGACCTCAGAGTTTATTCTCTGATCGTGTCGTCTAGACATCGGTCTGCCGTGGTTAATACATACGTCAATGGCTGACAAAAACTAATGCCCATGCATTGGTCCGATCTTCACCGATCCGAACATCGGTGGGGCATAAGAGAGGAAGCCAGAAAACGTGTGCCAATTTTATTATTCCTAAAGGTGTATGTATATATTTCTGTAGCTTAAAGATACCACCCATCGAGTAACGATTGCAGAAAATAATGATCCTAGAATGGGAAGTTGTATACCCAACAGCTGAGTGATTACTCATATCAATTTGTATATATATTATCAGTATATTATTTTAAAGATTTTAAAAGAAGTTAGAGTAATAGAAATTACATTTTGCTGTACGTAAACTTAAGTAGTTATTTTGATATAACATAGATTTACAATCCTTTCCTTAACTTTGACTTTAGCAAAATACTAACAACATTTTTAAGACTTTTTCTGATTTTTCTAAACAGTTGTTCCATCGAAAAACCATATTTATATTTAGTATACCAAAGACAAATGTTTTTCTCTAAAGGAATTCGATTTCTCGATCAAAGTTTTCACAGCTGTCAAATGCTTTTTGTGCGTCAACTAGAAATATTTTCCACCATAAATCATGTCCATGCGAAACACTCGAAACAATATTTATAATTTTAATTAAAGAAACCACCAATCAAAGGACACCAAAGTCCAATAACCTTTAAAACAGGCAGAATTATAATAAATTAGAAGGAATAACCCACGTGCTGTCATTCTACAATGTATTGTATGTTGTTTGAACTCTTTTGCGTTTGTGATTCTATAAAACCAATCGTTGAAACCGATCAAAAATGCTCTTAAGAGACAGAATTTTTGCGGAAGGATTACGTCATTAAATTATTTGCAAATATGAGAAGCCAATTGGATAAGAGCCAACATGTGTAATACAAATGCGATTTAGTTACTGTATATTACTCATACGCAGTGTACTCTGCATAAAGAGACAGATCGATTAATCACCTTTCACTTATCACGGCCGAACTTTGATGGAAAATAGTCGTTCACCGCACACAGATAAAGCTGGAGATTGGAGATATTCGGATATTAAGCGGGTCCTTTGGGGTCAATTAATTACAATATTGACAAAGCAATTAATATATATTTTATATATATTGTAGATATATTTTTGGTAGATTTTTATTCGATTTGATTTGTTCAATAACCGCACACAGAGTGACCTCCTCTGATATTTGTCGTTTTTTTTTTTTTTTGTTGGTCTTGAACTGAGTCTTTCTATATGCACAGAACGCCTCTTCTATATATTTTCGTATCAATAGATATTATAGAGAGGAGAATATTTCTGTAGTTGACCGAACCGACGGAAAACACACTCGGCAAAACGTCTTGAGTACTCGCCTAATGTCTGAACACTGAACCGAGCAAAATGTTTTTGAGAAAAAAAACACACAGAATTCTTTATGCACGCTTGCCGCCCAGCGAAAGTTTTCGTCGCCAGATGAGAGCTTTCTGCTATTTTTATTTTCTTTAATATGTTAAACATTTATTTCCTTTAAATCGGTTGCACATTGTGTACAAACGTATATTTTTGTATCTGCCTTGTTTTTCGTGTCATATATTTATTGCTTTTGCTTTCAAGGAATTCTCTCAGTTGTCCCAATTTTTTCAGGAATGAAAGATATATATGATATAATATGTAGAATGTGTGGGGACGGACGACATTTCCCATATTTGTAGCATGTATCAAGAAAATGGAAATGAAAACTTAATAACCGGTGTCAATAAACTTTAGCTGGCAATTGTATAAACAATTAAATCGATTCAGATCTCACACGTGTTTTATCAATAATAGTTGTTGAATGAATAAGCTCTAAACTATTCAGTTAGCATTAAATAAGTGAGTAAATATAATATACAAACACAGATCATAAAACACACAATACAAAAAGCATATAAAAATTCCAAACCATAACAAAATCATGTTTATATCTATGAACCCTACCCCGACGTGAGTCACACTTATTATTTCGGATAGAAAAAATCTAAATAGCAAAAAATGCGCCTCCTAATCTAAGCAAAAGATGCAAAGGTATCTTACAAATTAACATAAAATGCATCAACAGAATCTTGTTTGTTTTTGCAGTGAATATAAACACACATTTTTCAAGTACATTTGTATACCTAGGTGGTATCTAATATAGTATATATGGTAGGCATATGGTTTTTGGGGTTATATTGGCATTTCCGTTTCAGCAAAATCCACTCTCGACAGTTGTCAGCGTTCAATCCGCCTTGAGCAGTTGGCGCCAGTTCAGAATACAATTATACAAATCTATGCTGGGCAGAGGATATATACTGTAGACCTACACGAAAAATGAATGGATGCATTATACATATACCCGGGACGATTCCGAATTTTTAATAACAAAATATCTCAAATTTTGACTGGGCCACGAATTTCCACGAAAACGCAATGAGTCACAAAACAAAATGTTCGCCAAATCGCTATAGATTAAAAAGAATGTGAGGAATGCGCTCGTGTGCCACCCACTGTTGGCCAAAGAATCATTCGCTAACTACGTGACTTTCGCTCCGAGAAACGTATAGAACAGAACAGGGAATAGGTCAGTTACCTCCCTGAACGATACAAATCTCCTTATTTGCGGATATCCAACTGGGGAAATACCCAAAGTCCCCATCGATTGAGCCAATTGAGAATGTCACTCAGGAGTCAGTTGGGGAACTCTGCAGGTAATTAAACGACCAAATATAATTGCAGTACCACCGATTCTGCACACGATTCTCGATTATATCATCCGCAACTATGGGGAGATACCAGAGCCATTTGCCAGAGGAAAACAAAAAACAAATCGCTACCGTTTACGCCCATCAGATAACACCTGCAGAGCGTTCCGTTCAGACTGATAATGCTCAGGTGTGGAGCGTATAAATAACGAACAAAATACTCCTAGATAACCCAAAATAAGATTACAGGCGGTATAAATAGAAACCAATGACGGTGTTATGAGAAAAGCTAAATAGTTTGTCAAACTTTTTCATAGAACAAATAACCCTGCGGCTTCGTCAAAGTTTAGTAAACTTTTCTGTCGTTTTCCTCTGAAATTCCACTTGATAAAAGTTGTTAAGCAACGAAAAAAAACCCAGTTGACGTTTAAAGTTTTTGGCAACCATAAAATTGATTAATAAAAACTACGATCGCCGTCGCTTATCTGCCAGTTATGACTTCTTTTGGCAAAAAAAAATGAAAGAAAATAATACTAAAAAGGTAAATAAACAAAATAAAATAAAAACATTTCGTTTCGATCATTTACGATGCTAATTTTATGCAATTTCCAATAGCAAAAGCACACAGAAAAAAGTTCTTTTGGCGCCAGCACCACAAATTAAGATTAAGATCAACATCAAAGCAGCAGAAGCAGCCAAAAATTCCTCAGAGAAACGGGTTCCGCCAAAACCTCCAGACAGCCAAATGTTTTTTAACGATCGCTGGCGTCAAGCAATTTACAGCTCAAATAAAAATAAATAACCGATATGCTGACAAATCGGTTGAACTAGCTCCAAAACTACAAGTATAGAAGTTCGAAAGGGGTAACATTACGGCAAACAGGAAGAAAATATTATCTTGAATGCCTCAGGAAACTAATAAGTTTTTGATTAGGTTCTTTTGAAATCTTATCTATATAATAAAGAACTTTACATAAATTTTTAAGTTGTATTTTTTATACACCTTTTTACATTAATCTTAAGAACTTGTTTGGTTTTTAGCTATCTTTCTGTATAATAAGTATGAATAATTACACGTTTTATATGGATTGTTTGATAAATGATTTAATATTTTGTATGCTAAGTGCTTTTTTAAGTCTTTATTTTTAAGTTACTTTTAAAACACGGCAGAATATATTTTTTAATTCATTTTATATTAAAATAGGCGACACTTTTACAAATTATACTAATAGAAAAAACAAAAACAAAGTAAATTTATAAAGCTTCTTAAGTTTTTTCCATAAGTTACACATGTTACATCACTTTCCGGAGTTGTGACTGATTTCAATATAAAATAAAAAAACAAAGTTATAACCAAGAAAACATTTATATTGTCGCCGCAATCAGCAGCTTTAGGGAATTATCGTTCACATGTGACTCTTTCCAAGCGTATATATAGTATATAACATATATTTATGCATGTATATTCCTATATCTTATCCATCAACCCAATTATAATGCTCACGCTTCGTATTATATCGTAGGAGCAGCGAATTCCTATTGATTGATGATTTGCATAGAGGGCCTTACCCACCTACAGATCGTATCAATCATGACTCGGGGTTTAGCATATGGGGAAACTACCACTAGATATACGGAATATCATCTATTTACTTGGCCTTAGATCTCTGTCAGCACACAGATCTCCAGCAGCACTCGAGCTTTGTATATCGTAGATGACTTGCTGAAATATTGCGATTTTTTCGCTTTTATTTTTCCCTCCGCCCGACACTCGCGAAGTGAGTCAGCAGCCGGTTTGCATTTAGCTTGGCTGCAGTTTTTATTTGTTTTTGTTTTTGTATTTAAAAAATTACACCGAATTAGCTAAAAGCATTTTTTTCTTAATAATTACCTGCGAATTAAACCAAGGACCAGTTAACGCACATGACTAACTTATTGCCTTCACACACTCACACTCGAGGAAGCACACAATAACCGCTCTTTGTGGTCCACAAATATCGTATATTTTGTGTTTCAATAAAATGTTAACGAACGAAATAAAAATAATATAGTTAAAGCGCGAACACACGACCGCAGAGGCATAGAGTCGATCTTAGAATGAACCGAATGAAAACCTCTCCGGCGTATTTGAATGCCCGCAAAAGGAAAAAACAACAAATGCAAGGGGAATACACTGTGGCAAAAGCTTTTCCCATCGCCCAACCGCCCCAAACCCCTATTTCCCACCCCTTCCACTCACAAAGGCAGTGACTACTACTACACACACGTGCGCGTCTCGTAGGAAACTTTCGTTTGTCGGGGCGACGCAGGCAGAAGCCTCTGCGACTGCGCTGCCATGTACACAGGTGTTTTGGCCATTATTTCAGTTTACCGTTTGCATTCACAGTGGATTATTTAATACGCAACTGGATAATTGCCAACCAACAAAAAGCTCTTGGTTACACTGTAAGTAGTCCAGGCCCCTATTAATGAAGAGCAGCGAAAATATCATCACAAAGTTCTACCTTTAGAATTCTACAAGGACTTGAGTTGGTGTAAATAGGAATATATTGATCCTTTCTTAACTAATCCAAACTGACAGTACCTTATGCAAATTATTCGAATAGTTTTTGAGACATTATTGTCCTAGCAACACTTGTCTTAATTTGTCAACACTTTCTTCTTTCGCCATATGTAATTTAAAATTTTCATAATTTTGTGCATAATTAGACCAAGTGCAATGCTTTGGATGGGTATCTCCCAGTTGAGCACAATCGACATTAGCTTTTTTACTTGATTTATAAGAATCAAGCTATTAATATCTATTAATATTATGTCTTAGGGGAGAGTATTATCAGACCTCAGGCGCCAAAAAGAAAGAAAAGATCTTTACGATAAGATGATTTATTATAATATCTTTCATAGAATATACTATAAAATAATCTTTTAAAATATTTTCTAGCCAGAAAGTATAGCATGAACTTATTATAGTATAATAATAACACTTTTTAGTTAGATTTATAGAGATTTGTTAATTATATTTCTAATATAGCAATTAAAAAGACTCTACAACGTATGAAATTATGCCCACAGCTTTATAGTTTAGTCGTAAAAAGCCCTTAATTGTTTTCAAGTAATATACAAATATTATGAAGACTCTTCTTCAAGATCCCGCCCATTTGGATTTTCCCTCGTATTTATCAAGAATACACCGAATCAAAGTTCATATTAAATAAGTTAAGCTAGGCTTTTGGGGGACTCACCTAAGTCAAGAAGTGATCTGAAAACTTGTTATATGCATTGATCACTGATCGTTGATAATAATTGCGGACACCTGAAAATTTAGCGCGAACTAATTAGTACACTTCTATTTAAGATATTTATTTTGTTAATTTTTGTTTTTGTCAGAAAATTGTCCCATTATGTAAATGAAGTGCAAAAGCCATTTATTTATAGTTGGAAAAAATGCCATTTTAATGTTAAGACACACACACACTCAGCACAAGGTATTACGGAAACCGGTTTGCTTATTATTTATATATATAAATAATGTTTTCTTCTCTTTCTTATTTTTTTACTTTTATTTTAATTTTGGCGCGGGCACAAAAGCGGGTGCGATAATATCGGGGAGCAACAAAAAAATAACAAGAGGCACAAGGCTCATGGGAGAACAGTTTGAAACAGAAACTAATGAAAAGTTAAGAAATCGAAGATCCGACGAAAGCGAGAGCGGGAAGAAAGAGCAGGGGAAAGAGGCAGAGCGCGATAGCGCGAGAGAGTGTCTGTGTGGGGGAGAGCGTGCGCTTTAATATGACGTCGTTTTCTTCTAGGGAATTCCGGGCTTTATGCTTATGCGATCATCGCTTAGCTTTTGTTTTTGTTTTCGCCCCCAGTGGCGGCGGATTTTAATTTTTTTTGGTAATTTGTTTTCGCGCTCTCCCTCTCTTTTTTGCTGCTCGTTTTTTGTGTTTCTTTTTTTATTGGTAATGCCTGCGATGTCTCCTGGTTAAATTGTCGATGTGCCGTGTAATCTAATCGGTAAAACGCTCAATTTTAATCGAAATTATCAATACGTGCGCCGCGGTTTTCTGCCGTTATAAGGGTACGCGCCATGCTGTCGTTTTTGTTTTTGTTGTTGTTGTTTTCTTCACTTCTCTTTCGTTTCGTGGTTTGCAAGTGAAACTTGCTGCGGCCGTTCAATTGAATTCATATACAGTTTTCATGCATCTCTTTTACTTGTCATTTTATTTTTATCTACAAACTGAGCACAGGTTTTGTGGTATTTCAACCTGCCTTTGGATTCGGACTCGGATTCGGAGACCGAGAGCGCGAGGCGTAGACAGAGACGGAGACCGAGAGAGCTTAAAGCTTGAAGAAAAGGTAAATATCGTACGGAGCTAAACGAAGTGCGGATAAAAAACACGGAAGACACGACACGCACAACCGATCACGACGCCAGCGAATTGAAGACTAACCCGCCAACGCCAAGAAGAAGAGAGAACGCAAATGTGTGGCCAGTCGAAAACTTTCAATACCGCAAAAGTCTTGGCGGGGGCCCCAGGAGCTTTTGCGGAGTTGTTGTCACACAGAAGCAACAACGACAACCACGGGCGAAGATCGAAGCTAAGCTTTTGAAGAGCGGCGGCCAAAGAGAGACAGATTAGGAGAAGGCAGAGCAAGAGCTTCTGTTTCTTCAGCAGCTGTGCTGAGTCACGTAAGCGCGGCTGGAGTGGAATGCCAAAAGCAAAACCAAAACAATCCAGGCTATCCAAGTTTTCCTCTAACCAACCTCAAGTTGTAGCCATTCGAGAAATCTAGATCTTCTGATCTGGTCGTCGAGGAAATTCCACAAAAGTGACTACTAATTGCATTCGTAAAGCAAGCTTAAATGTTTTCACAGTTGCAAATGAGTAGAGAAAAAAGCATTTCCAACAGCTCTTAGTGAAATGATTATGACTAAAGAATTCTTTAATTCTTATCTAACGCATGTATTTAAAAATCTTAGTCATCCCAACTTTACATTTTAATAATCGACTCAAACTAAATCTTTAATTAAGAAAAACACTTTAGTCAGGCTTATTGGTGATTTTAAGGTATTTTTTAGGTTAAAAGTAAAGCAGTCATACCTATTCTTCTGTTCTTTTTTTCTTTTATTTTATACTTACTTTTCTAGCGTAGATTTCAATTTTCACTGTAGATATTTTTCTACTTTTGTTCCTGTTTTCCAAATTCATATTTATTGAACCTAACAACTGGCTTTTAGATTTATTAAAGACATTTCTTATTATTGATTTAAGGAAAGTGTACATTTCATAATTTTTGAAACGTAGAAATATCGTTATCCTAGTTTTAAAATACAAAATAAATTAACAGAAATAATGAGAACTTTTTAAAATATAACATTTTATTTGTTTTTGTATCTTCCATATTGATTCAATTTAAATTTGAACGGGTAAGTTGAAAAAATAATTTTCAGTTAAGAATACATAAGTAAAATTAACCATTGTAATTATATTTTCATTAAAAATGGTAAAAAAAAAAAAAATAGAAAACTACAATTATCTATTTCCTGTCGATCATTATCTATTTTTCACAGTGCTTCCAGTTGTGACTCATCCTCACAAGTGGTCGCCTGGGAAAAGCTTTTCCTGCGTTTATGAATGAAAATGCACGAATCGTCGATTGCCTACGAATGTGAGTGACTTTTCGCCGCCGCCAACTTTTCCCCTCGCAGACTTTCAGGCCTGAATCAGCGGACGATTCCTGGAAAAAGGATATTATCCTGCGCCGGCATTTGTTGTGACATTAATTCCCACTCTAGCAGAGGCCCCATGCCGTGACTCACTTGCTCCATGTTCTGAATTCCGAAGCAGCTTTCACTTTCCGGGCGGACGAACTCTGACATTCGAGATGCCAATTTCCACAGAATTTGATAAGTTGCTGATTCACTGTCAGGGGCAGGGGCTAGTGTTACATATATTGGCATTATATATTGAATACTTGATAGTGATAGTCGAATTACTCATTAGTGGTAAGCAGGGAGATAGGCCACTCTTAAACGTTTTTTTTTTTTTAACATAAATTTCCTTAGCTTTTATGTATGGTTTCCACGAATTGTATATTTTGAAAAATAAACATCAAATAAATAATTCAATGAATTTTATATTTTGAGTAAGAAGTTTACAAAAAATGGAAATTTATTTAATAGAAGCAGAATCAATGGGGTGATAAAAAAAAAAAAAAACAACTCAACAATTGCAATGAAAAACTTGCAAAGTTTTCAAGAACTCATTAATCGTAAAAGTATTCGTTGATAAGGTTAATAGGAAAACAAGTAAGAAAAGCTTACTTCGTGCGGAACCGATGTTTTAACACCCTTAAGAAATTTTTTGCCAATTTAGCCCGATAGCTATATAATATATAATATATAATATTATAATAATATTTCATATTAATAGAACAAAAACTGTGAGTCTAATTTGCGTAGAAACCAAAGGATAGACAGGCGGACGGACAGAAAGACGGATATGGCTAGATCGACTTGGCTGGTGCTGCTGATAAAGATAGATGCCATTTCACTGCGTTACAAATATCATGACAACATTATAATATCCCCTGCAAGTGTATAACAACTCACAATCAACAGCATTAAAAGCATTAAAGAATGAGAACTAAAACTCCCCAATCCAAGGAATATGTATGTTAAAGCTCGAAATTCCCACCATATCGTAAAGTTTTATCAGAAATCGTAACCTCCCAGAGTCATGCAAGACTCTGTAAATGGCCGAATTTCCCCTTATTTGAAACTTTCCCCATGTATGCACATGAGCTAATACCAAATAAATAGGAATTATGTCAAATGTTAGTATTGAAATTCCACAACAATAAAGAAAATTTGAGGAGGGGCTATAGTAGGACCTAAGTCAACTCACAATGCCTTGATATCACGAACGAAAAACAACAAGCATTACACCCAGTTAATGGAGTCCCAGACATCGATCAAACAACGATGGAGAAATACTCACTCCCGAGAATCCGCCAACCAATTGCAGAGGGTTTTCCATGAAAATCACGCGATACTTGTCCACTCACCGAGTGGAAATATATTATGGGGATGGTTATATCCCCATCCTAGCCATCTGACACGTGCTGAGGGAATCGCTTTCGTGTTCACATGTACACTGGCTATACGACATTATTGATTTTTCCGGTTGTCGGCTCTTTGAACTTCCTGCGACACGTGTCCTTGACGGCGGGAGGCCAACTAACCCTACAATCTAGTTGCCCCCGGTCAATGTGAAGGTGAATAATGCGATTTCTTCAGTGGCACAGATTGTGGGCTTAAGAAAGGGAGCTTAAGTTTATTTTGGAATTTTAAAAGATTTGATTTCATGGTGAAGGTCCTACACAATCAATGACATTCAAGTGTTTGGTATTATATTTTCATCTACATATTATCTTTTCTTGTTTAAATATTAGATTCCAATATTAGGTAAGTTGAATATGTACATGTGTTAAATCATTTAATATCCCGTTAATATTTTGCATACAACGCCCCTGATTTAAGAACCTTGCACATTTTTCGCAGCCAGAAAGTCTGCGGCTTCAGTCGAACCCCATGTTTCTGGGTCAAAAACGAATTTAAATCAACATGTGACAGTTCCTCTGAATTTATAAATTTAAAATGATTTATTGTTAACCCAAATTCTCTTAAACGAAATTTCAATATTTTTATTAGAATAATTTGTACATATGTATATTTGTGTGTATGTATGTACATTTATTACACATTGATAAAGAATTCTTCGTAAGAAAAATATGTCATAAATATATAAACTATTTTTCAACTGTTACTTATTGCAATGAATTATTCTTAATATAAAGTCATGACGTACTTGGTCAGTTATTATTTATACAGGAAGATTATTCAGAAAGATAATAATATAAATTATGAGTTATTGATCCCTGAACATAACCAAATGACTAAGATTTTATGAAGGGAATTCTCAAAGTCATTAATTCATATCCCTAAAGAGTATGCCGACCTGAGGCTCTCCGAGACCTTGAAGACCTTTGAAGCTCTAGTTGAGTTTTCCCGGTGTGCGTGCAAATCGCCAGTTAACCTCTGATGGCCTTGGCCAATTCCGGGTATTTGTTGTGAAATAACCTGGGCTGAGGTCTGCCGGATTTATTTGGGAGCGGTGGGAGGGTAAGAAAATGAAAAGATTTAATTTTCAGCTATAGTTGAGCCCTTTATTGCGACTTAAAAAACTTGGTGTGAAGAATGTTAAAAAGAATTTTGTTGCTAGCCTTTACACATTTTAACAATACAATTGGTAACTTTTAAACATTTTAACAGAGCTTAGAGATTACTAATTACTCTTTCTTATAATAATTACTCACCCTTTTAGAGGCGATAAGAAATATATTAAGGGACTCATTTCTTAAGTCTTGTGGCTTTATAAAAACACACTTAAATTATTAAAATTATAGACTACCACAGGACCCGATATAAACCTATGAACAAGCCAATAAGACTTTGAAAGAATGTAATTTGTTATAATATTATAATTATTGGTCAACACAAAAGCATTATGAGCTTATTACTAATTTTCTTTAAAAATGTAACATGAAGGTATTGCCGAGACAATTAATACCAACCCACAAGAATTCTTTAAGATATTTAATGTAAAATCCACACTTTTATGATATTTGTTTGTCAGTTTCGGATTTTTTTTCTTATAACTTTTGTATTATATACATTATATTCATTCGGATTTTTTAACATAAATCGGTACCGAATTGAACATAATTATTCATATTATTATTAGAATTATTTTAACAAAAAGTTATTGTAGCCTATATACAAAAAACAAAGTCCGTTCAATAAATATACAATAAATCTAGTCTATTTTAAAAACTATTAAAAATATTACTGCTGTAATGGTCATAAAACACTTGATGTAAATTCAAATTTATTTTTTTATTTTATATTTACTATAAAGTAATAAAAATAAATTATATAAGATTAACGAACAAATTTTAAATCCTGCAGCAAAAGAATGGGCAAATTGCTCGGCAATGCCGCGTACATGGAAGTGTTCTGAACAGCAAATTTTATTACGAAAATCCGAAGCTAAGCTACAAAGTTACTTAACCAAGAAATTTTGAAAGTGGCTGACTCGGGCAACTGTCGTCGGCTTCAGCACCGGCACCGCCGCCCGTCCCCGCCCAATACGTGTTCCGGCCGAGACCAGAATCCGCGGGGCGGAAAGGGCGACGGATGACAAGCGCACGACCGTGCGTCGACCGCCGGACAACCCGTCGTTGCCGGCGGAAGGCAGCGGAAAGCCGAACCGAACGTGTTGCCACAGCAATGCCAGGCAGAATTACTGGGAAACAAAGTGTGACGGAGGGTCGGCACTGAGCAGATCTGATAAACAGATATGGCTATCTATATATCGATCGATGCACAGAACAATCACAGAATACACTTCCGAACAGAGAGCTCGCGCCGCGCTATTTATACTTACCTTACGCGGAATCCGTACTTGGGAATCATAAGAACACAGCTGCAGCGCGCCGGTCAGGCAGCAAGCAACAGCAACTGGGGTGGATTTTGTTTGCGGAAGGTCTGTGCACAGCCAGTTAGCGGAAAAGATTGAAAAACGCGTTTTAAAAATATACAAAATATTTTTAAAATTTTAAAATAATTTATAAAAACAAGAAATAAAAAAAAAACCTAAATTTTAGATATTAGTTTTTTAATTGAATTGTGGGAATTGAACCGCCGCTATTTGGTTGCGAAGTGCAAGATATGTCAGCGCTACGTGACAGAAGCTGCGCTGTGTGAGTGTCAGAGACGGTAGCATTTGTTTTGTTTACTTCGTTTAATATTTGGCTATTTAGAAATATGTGTATAATTTATGAAAGGATAATGTTAAAAAATGTAGCTAAATTATATATATTAAGTAAATAATATATGTTATTTGAATAAATAATTACATTCGAAATAATCCTCAGATGAGAACTGGTCCCTAAAACATTTGAATAATTCGTTCCCTTAGGGAACTCCCGGAACTCCTCTAGGGAATTAATTAGAAATTCTCTATTAATGTTTAGGGGGATATAGTTGAGCAATAAATTAAGGTTTATTTGTAAGAAAATAGATTAATAAAAATAAAACATATTCAACTTGATTATAATTTAATTTCATTTCACTTATAATACCTTTCCCGTTTCATTTAAAATAATACAACTAGATTTCATATTTGCTAATTTCTTTATTTTTACATATTTTGCAATAAGTATTTTGTATAATTTATGTTCCTCTCTGGGTTTATCCCATGCATTTGTTGCATTTCTCATATGTCCACAGTTACCACACGCAAAGTTAATGCAGTTTGCCGGCAAATTATCGTAAAACTTACATTAAATATCCTTCAAATCTTAAATTCAATTGCTTTTCCTTCTTTGTTTTTAGTTTTTGTTATCTTTTGGGAAATAGAAAACTATTTATTTTGTTTTGTCTTTCACTTTCTTTTCTTCTGCGGCTATCAATAGTTTCTAATTGAAGTTATTCTCTTGAGTTATTTTATACGATTTATGTTATTTTATGTTTGTAGTATGTATATTGGCTATCAATATTTTGGCCTGTTGGATCGATATCGATGTATGAGTTATATGCGATTTCTCGGACTTTTGCTTGGACACGAAACTTAAGGTGAGAAGTGCTTCTTGTTCGTTCGTTATTGGTTCAGTGAGTTGCGTAAATAGACTTTGTATTTTTTGTTCGTTCGCAAAAAGGGACGGTAAAAATTACAATAAAATCATTTTGAAATATGTATGCAATTTGTTTTGTTCGCTTTGTTTCTCTCCCTTCCATATATGTTATGTATCTACTAACTGCCATATTTATGTATATAAATATATTTACAATTGGTTAGAGTTGCTTGTTCTCCATTAAATAATTGCTATATAGGCAACTCCAAGGAGTTTATCTGTGAATGCATGAATGGACGTTGTTGTGGTTGTGTATGTGAGTATGTCTGTGTTTATTAAATATAAATTCAATTTAATGGCTCGGTAATTTACACAATACACGATGTTGTATATATAAAAATTTCATGTAAGAATATCGAATATCGATCGATCTCTTCCGATTGACAACGAAAAAACATCGAAAACACAAAAAGAAGCAACAAAGTTAGTTAGTTACTTAGTTAGTTTCTGTTTCTTGGAGGGGTTAAGGGGATAGAGTAATTAAAGTGCTCTTTCTATTCGTGTTCAATTCGCTACGTAATAATAAGTATCCTCTATTTCAACTTTAACGCGTTGTCTCGTTATTTTGTATTTTGTTGGCTAAGCTGCTTGGTAATCATCATAGTTATTTAATTCTTATTTAAACAATACATCGTCTTAAGGCTGTTTGACATCGACAGGCAAACCATAATTGAGTGTGTTGCTGAGGGCTCTAAATTACCTGCAGCAACTGATTAAAACATAAAGAAATAAAAACAAATTAGCATTTACTGGCTAATATTTTGTGTTTTTTTTTTTTGCAATTTATTAATTGAATTAAATAATAATGCACAAATCATAAGGTATGTCTGCATAATTAATGCTAAATAATCCACACAAAAACTAAGTTTTTCTTCTTCATTGCAAATAATAATTAATTTCCTACAATTTCTTCATTTGAGGACGGCGACAATGCCGCTCAATAAATACAAAAATCTTCATCGTCATCGCTCAGAGTCGTCTTTGAGACGAGCAGCCCGGGTCGCTACTCTTAGTTCAATGGCTGATAACCATCGGTTACATACAAATGTTATATTACGGCCCAGATAGACCTCTGTTTCTTTACGTAGACTTAACGGTCTGGGGCCTTGTGAAAATACTCTTGGTTATCGGGGCAGGCAGGCCAATTAATACGTGGTTCAGTTGCCAATATCATCAATTTTTCATCAACTTATCTATCGTTTTTCTTCTTTTTTTTTGTTTTAGTTTGTCAATTTTATCGCTTGCGCACAGCGTTGATAACAAAAATCGTAAACAATCAACGCGAAAGTTAACAAAACTCAAATCGAACCAAACGTAAGACGAAATATACAATTTACGTCATTTGAATATATAGAAAAATACACTCCGTTACGTTATTATTTAATCTTCTGCTTAATCTTTCCATCTTTTCGTTTAATTAAATTAATTGGACGTTTAAGTAACTAACCGTGTTAATAACCATTCTCCTCGTCTTCCTTGTCTAACACAAACCTTTCATCTAACTAAACTTTCAATAAATACAAATACAATACAAACAAACGTAGTTATAGTAGAGCTGGATAGTTGGATAGAGCCTGGATATATGTAGCATCGTTTGCAGGATATCGTGTGTATCTCTCTCCCTCTCTCTCTCTCTCTATCTTTTCGCAGGAACTCCAACGAATTTACAACTTAAGCAAAGTATAAACCAAAGCTAAAAGTTTACGCTGCACGCTGATCTTATGTTAGAAGGGATTGGTGTTGCCACTCGCTGGATTCCTGCTCGAAGGACGCGTACTGAAGGAGGACTTGCCGCTAGTGCCGCGCTGGGCGGGCATCGGGCGACGAACATGGCGCATTTCGCTGTTGTAAGGGGTAAAACAGAATACTTGTTAGTGGAGGATGAAGCCTTATTGCGAGTTCATCGATCAAATTTGGCCGAACAAGATACTTACAATACTTACTTACAATACAAGATACCATACTTTACGAAAGGTGCAAGGTATCTTTTCCTACTCTAAATTATAAAGTGTTTTGATTTTAATGAGAAAAAGTTTCTTAGAAATGTTTTTATGAAGACTTTTGAGTTTTTATACTACATTTCAGCTCTCAAATATTATTAAAACACCCCTTACTGGATACTACTTTTAATTTTCAATAAACAAAAAACCCAAATTTGATCGATTTCACTCAGTTACATTTCTAACGATTATTCAGCGGCAATCAGCGGGTTTTTATTATGTAGTTAGGCGGATTCCAGCAGCAGGTTAGCGCATGCAACTCATTTTGCAGCCATACATGCAGGTGCTTACCGATTGCTGGACTCTCTGTGGGTTTTTAGGGTAATACAGGGGAGATGAGAAGAGAAACTATAAAAGGTGTGATGTGGGGGAAAGTGTTGGTTTTTGGTTGAAGGAAGGGGGTAATGGATGCAGCTGACTTTTAACGACCCAAGTGCACCCACCGGTCCATTTCCATCTCCTCGAGACGCTGGGTGAGGGCCAGTTTCTGCTGGACAGCCAAGCGCAGCAACTGATTGAGCGTCTTCTTTTCCTCCTCGGCAGCCTCCAGCTGGCGATTGAGATCATCCACCTGAGTGACATACTCCTCGCAGCGTGCAGCGAACATTGCACGCAGACCTAGAAATATTTCAATTACAAGTTAAATGAAAATCATACGAAAAAGAGAATTAACATGTTCAGATTAAATGCAACTTACTTGAGAAGGTGGCCGCATCCTCCTTGAGCAGGCGCAGCTCATTACGCAGCTTGGACATGGTATCGCTGACGATGATCTTCTCGTTCTCGTATTTGGACTTGAGATTTGTGAGAGCCACCTCGGCGGTTTGCTTGTTTGACTTGAGCACGTTGCGCAGGGTACCGATCTGTTCGCGCTTCACGGACAGCAGGCTCTTCAACTTGACTATCTGCTCCTGCAGCTCCTCCATCTCTTCGGTGTTGACCTTCTCCAAAGCTGAAAATGGATTTGAAAATTAGATCTATAGGTAAGGTGGTGACATATCCCCGATTGAAGGACAGGAACTCACCATCGCCACCCTCGGAGCGCACTTTGTGCTTGTTCATATCGATGGTATGCTCCACAGCTGTCTTCAGATGCTTAAGCTGATCGCTGACCGTGTCCACGTACTTCTTGATCTCCACAGAATCTGCCAGACCCTGCAAATCCTCGACGATCTGTGGCTTAGCAATAAAGACATCCGATTTGAACTGCGATTGAATGGCAGTCAGGGAATCGTTCTCGAAGCTGCAAGGAGAAATGATTATTAGTTTATGAAACACCGCAAACCCATTTAGTTTTCTGCGGAAATACTAACCTCATATCGTCGCTCTTGTGATCCAGCAGGACACGCGTTGGCGTCTCTCCGTTGACGGTGCACACCAGATGATACAACTGGGCCAGATCGTCGCTGAGAGCCACCAGAGTACTCCGAGCCGAGCCCAGACTTTGACCAGCATTCTGTGAGATGTGGGTCAGGGTCTGCACATCGCTCTGCAGATCTAGGGACTTTTGTTCTGTGGCTAGGAGCTTGTTCTTCAGATTGGTCACTTCGTTGCGCAGCGTAGTGGTGGCATCCGTGTAGTTGAGGCCCTTTTGCAGCTCGGCAATGTCAGTCTTAAGGCCGTCAATCTCCTTGGCGGAGAGCGTGAACCAGTTGGCATATTGCGAGATCAACGCACGCAGCTGCTGCTCCAGTTCGTCCTTCTTCTGTTCGCTTTCCTTGCCCGCTCCCTGGTCCTTCACATCGATCTGCTTCTTAAGCTGGACAAGGGCATCCACATGGGCGGCAAGCAGGGCCAGGCGGGACATGAAGTTCTGCAGCTCGTTTTGGGACTTGTCCAGGCTCGTCTGGGCCTCCCGCAAATTGGCCGTCAAGTGGGTCTTCTCACTCTCCATGCTCTCCAGCTGCTTCTCCAGCTTCTTCAGCTCGTTGAGATGGATCTCCGAGAAGAGATCGCACTTGGTGCCATCGGGTGACTTGAGTTCGGTGCTTAGGTCAGCCTCCAGACGCTTGAGCGCCAGGTTCTCCTCCTCGCCGTCCGAGTTGTTGCTGGCATTGTCCTCCATGTTGCTGCGTATGCTGTAGGCCAGGTTGCTGATGTGGTACATGGACTCGCGGTTCAGGTGCCCATCCAGCTCCTTCTTCAGCGCATACTTCGCCTCGCGTTCACCCTGCAGAGCCTCCAGCGCCTCCTCCATTTGCTTTTCGGCAATCTTCTTCAGATTCCCCAGCTCATCGACCTGTTGATTCAGAATCTCAACCTCCTCGGTGAGGCGACGAATCTCATGTTTGGCACCTTCAAATTCCACCTGGAAAATTGCAAAAATGTAAATTCCAAAAGCCCCCTTTGGGTGGTTTCTATTCCTAGACTGACCTGCGAGCTGCGCAGGTTGGAGACCTGCTTTTGCAGCGATATGTTTTCCTCCTCCAGCTCCGAGTACTCGCTGAGCATTCGCGTCTCCCGGAACTTGAGGTCCTTCAGCTCGGATTTGAGACGCAGTCGTTCTGCCTCGTTGTCGCTCTTGTCCCGGCCAAAGTCCGAGTTCTCCTGGAGCATCCTGTCGCGTTCGTTGCGCACCCGCTCCAACTCATGGCGCAGCTGCTTGATCTCGTTCTCCAGATCAAAGATCTGCAGATTGAGAGACGTCTCCCTGGCGGCGGATTCATTTAGCAGGGCGTCCTCCTGCTCGATGCCCGTCTTGTTGGTCACCTTCTGCGAGGTCTGGAACTTGGTCAGCGCCTGCAATAATCCAACAGAACAGCACGTGTCAGATGGAGGGGCGTGAGACAGAAGTGTGTGCTGCGCCAAAGCAAAGTAATCATAAAAGTTTCCTGCCTGCCCACCGCGAATGCCAGCGATTTTATTGCAGCCATTTGCATGTCCCACACAATCACGAGGGAGGGGATTTGGGGGCTTGGATTGGGGATTGGAGTGGCACGGGAGGGGCGTTGGCCACTTGGGAGCTCTTTTGCCTGCCTGGTCTGATGCTGATGACGCCCCCAGCCTTTCACTGCCTGTTTTATTTTTCATTAAATTTCGTATCTGAACTGCTCTGGGAAGGGGTATGTAAGTGAGGCGAAGAAGGTTCGTCTTTTAAATATTTTATAAGATTTCTTGTTATTATAGAAATGTAAAAAATCGAGAATTTAAACTTGTCATACACTAACTTTAATAATATGCAAAGGTAAAAAGGTAAATACGGGTTTAAAACCCTTTAAAAATGTACTAAAAATACTACAATATTTTACCTACTAAACATAATATTTACACTAAAATTCGGTTGATTTGCTGAGCACCCTAGACAGTTTAAAAGATTTAATAAGAACATAATAGGAATAGCTCACAAATTTTTTAGCTATAATATTTAATAAGATATAATATTTAACATACAAAACTGTTAATTTGAATGTCTGTATTTCTGCTATATTTTTTTAACTCAAACTTCTAATATATATAAAGGTAAATAAGAGAGATAAGGCTGAGGCTTTGAAATCCCTTGATATGAAAGAATCTTACACAAATTTAATAATTCACAAAAGAAGAGGCGAAGGTTTTTTAAAAATTGAAATGAATTTTCGTCACAAAATTGTATTAGTATTTCTGTACTGTTTTTTATAACTTATATTTATTATTATATTCAAAAAGTATAGAGTTTAAATAGGACATGAACGTATTAATTAGAACAGAAATGTCTGTGGATTTGAAATCTGTTGAAATAAGGCCAACAAGTTTGCTACAAAAGATATTTAATTCTCTTCTAAAGGTTTGTATTTGATTTTTTTTTTATAATTAAAATTACAAACGCCAGAGTCCTGGGAATTAGCGTGATAGTTGCACTACATCTTCAATATAATTGGCATTGAATTTAGGACTTAAAATATATTTGTGCATATTTATATAAACCTTTAAAATCACTTTCATATCCGTATTAAATTTCAGGGTCTCCTCTGCATATTATGAAAACGTAGTTCATATTTATATTGGTTTTCCTATTTAGTAATTCGAAAACTTCTAATAACTAAATTGAAATTTCTAAGATACAAATCATTGGTTTTAATACTAAATAGTTTCTGGTAATAAGATATTAAATGAATCTTGATAATTAATAAAGTTTATGATTATTTGATGATATGATAAATAAATATATACATATTTAGATACAAAATGGCAATATGTAGTAACATTTCATCTAAAACATTTCGATGACTTTCAGAGGAGTACAGTATAAGATATATATAGTATAAATACAGTAAGCAAGGCTAACAATTATCCCTTTGAATTCGCTGGTGATTATTTATCAGTCCATTGGGAAAAATGCATCACAGGCGCCAGTGGGTGGGAGGAGGAGATACTGGGACTCGTTGGTCTGCAATTATTGGATTTTGTTAATTGCGACTGGCTTTCCTTCGCTGGCAGTGTTGGAAATCGCATTAAAGACGCAAGAGAGCACATAAAGGTTAACGGTGGCCAGGGACACGCCCAGGATTAAAAGCAGCAGCGCAAAGGTAAACACGAATGCGGGATGTTTATGGGGCCAGGCCAAGCCCTTAACTGGGCGCTCGAGACCGACACGACCACGTCCATATGGTCAGCCAGTGGGAGTGGACAGTTATGGGAATGGTGAGGGGGAGCCGGGTTAAATGTGTGGCTCATTTATTTAATCCTGTGGCGGCTTTAATTGAAATCTCAACCCCTAACGTCGCCGTTCCTCGCTCGTCTGGCATATTTTGAATGGCGGCCATTTGGAGTACGTGCTTCACGAGTTTCCCCCGCTGATGATGATCATCATCATCATCAACATCATCATCAACGTCATAAGAACTGTGCCTCAAACAAAATTCTCAAGTGGCAGCGAGTGGAATGACCACGTTTCAGGGATTTGGCAAAACGGAAACTGCATCAAGTTCTAGGAAAAACTTTCCTCCGTTTGCAGTTCTTCCCCTAAAAGCCGTGTAATTAGCATCGCCTCCTTAACCCCTTTTTATTTGGCCAACTCTTACCAGGCCCACTCTTTTCATTCCCAGCTTTTTCTGGCCATATAATTATCGCCGGGCGACATCAGCCCCCGCTTGCTCTTGTTGGTTTTGCCATCTCAATTTGACAATCGCACACCCACAACACAAACTCAGAACCTCCTCTACATTTCGCCTCTTTCCTCTTTTGAGCCAAGTGCATTTCCTTAATTAGTGTAATCCGAGGAAGAGGGAGGAGGCGGAGGCAGAGTGGGTTGAGGGGGCGGGCACTGAAAGAGAAAGCAAACAAAAGGCCAAAGGCGGGTCCAAAGAGTCTCGGATGGAATTTCAGTTGCCTAAAGCTGTCACACATTCATGCAACTAAATTGCAAGGCGCCTCTTAAATGGAACTGAATTAGACAACCACCGGAAAGGAAGCTGAATTCGGGAAGTCGATGGTTTTACACACTTTCTGCTTAATATTAAAAAAAATATTTTAAAAAATACAAGCTAATTAAAGGATCTAATTGTCTTATCCACTGAAATCATTATAGTATTGAAATCCATTAGAAAAGGTCTCTAAAATTATGCAATAAAATACGAAATTTGTTGTAGAATTTAGCCTTCTTTTGATATAACATTTTGTTATATAGTTTGGGCAAATTTAAAAGAGATTTCAAAACCCCTTGTTATTTCTTTGACATTCTTGATTATTATAATATTCTGAACTTTCGGCTGAGTCACCAATGATATCGAAAATTAATGTTATTTTTAAATAATGACGTAGGCAATCCTTCATTGTATTGCGAACTATGTTTACAAATTATAATACCCTCTGTGAGAGGGTAGACAAAGACTTAGAGTTGCAGAGAAAACGCCTTCCTGGCTTTTACTAATGCTTAATAATTTTAAAAGAAAGGTTCTGGCCTTGCGGGCGGCGTATAAAAGAATTCCTTAGCTTAATGAGATTACAAAAGGTATGCCATTTTTGCCATTGGCTTTCTTCTGTTTTCTACAGATACATATTTTCTGTATTTCGTATTTAAACAATCGTACTTGTTTTATAAAGAGTGAACAATCAATCAACAATCATCTCATTCATCAACTACATCTAAGAGATAATACAATTATCAAAATAAGTTGTATGGAATAAATATAAATAATAGGTTTTTTCAAAAACTAAGGTAATATTCTTCCATAATTTCTTCAAGAAACGTGCCAGAACGTGCCAGTTTTTGAGTAAATATTTAAAAACTTGATTAATATCTATAATAACAAAGTTAAAAAACATTTCTAGTAAATATTCTCAGATACCTTCAAGTTTTTGTGACAGTGAACGCGTTTGTTTAGTGACGCCATCGAGCGGGCAACAGGCCGCAAACAAATGACGGCATAAACTTTATGCAAATTAGAAAAGATTTTTAATTAACTCGTGCAAATATTAGCACAGTTCACAAGGGCCAGACGAGAGCAGAGGACCGGTGCCACTGCCACAGCCACTACTGTGTACTTGGCATAGGCCAGACGCCGGGTCTGAACCATCGCCTCCTGCCCCTTTATGACAATCTGTCCCATCCTCCCTTTATATCTGCTGGATTGTTTCACAATCCATGCCGTGGCTGGGATTAGAATGCGAGAGATCCCGTCTAAATGGTCTAAACAGTGTGAGAAGGGGGGCCGGTGCATTAGGGCACAGAGAAAAATGGTTTACTTGATATTAGAAGAAAAATAAATTAATAAAATAATAAGATATTTATACAATAACCAAAAAAGTTCTTTCCTCTCTCTTTGGACCAGTACCCTGTTTATTCTCTTGAATTTAATACGAAATATCTTTAAAGATAGTTACAATTATTACCAAAAGATACATGGAATTAATTGGTATATACCTATGATTTTTCTATGTGTAAAAATAGGTACTCCCCGTACCATCAGCCAAAGCAGCTGTTGCCATCAGCTATCAGCTTGCCGGATGACTGCAATGAAACTCCTCCTGACCGAGGAGCTCACTAAAAATAGAGCAGATTGCCCACATTATGACGGCGATGAGCAGAATTTTGGAGTGCACACACTATGCCGGTGTGTGTGCCTGTGTGTTTTGGGGCACTTAGGTGGTAAAACAACAACATAAACAGGAGGAGGCGACTATAACAATTTCCTCCTGGTCAGAGGAGTGGGTGGTCCAGTGGCTGGTTTGAAATTGGGATTGAGTTTGGGCTCGGTCTGTTGCCGGTTTGCTCCCCAACGTTGATAAAGTATGCCATGAATGACTGAACAGATTGCGCAGGGCGACACCACGCCCAGTTCGTTAACTGCTCCTCCTCCTTTCCAGCTTCACTCTCATGGAACGCATGAAAATTTAAATGCGAAACAGGCTGCAAATGCAACAATAACCAGACACACACTGGGCAAATATGGGTTGGAAAATCAGTGTATCCCGAAATTGCATTTATTTCTACATTAGTTGATATAAGAGGATAGCTACATATGTTCTTTTTTTTCAGTGCACGCTTATTGTAGGCCGTGCAATTTTTAACCCACACACGGAACAATGAGAGCCAGAAAGAGAGAATGGGAAATGGAAAATGGAGAACCGTCGCATTTGTGGCCATCATGTCAATGCACGAGCTTGACACTCTCTCTCTCGGTTACTCTGTGCATTTGAAATGTCGCCAAAAACGACAAAAGAAAACGACGACCAGAAAAGCAACTAAAACTGCAGCCGGAAAATTGCGGAAAACCAGCGCAAGTGTGTGCGAATGTGCGTTGAAGGTGGGTAAATTTTTTTTGAGCATGGACCGCTGACACAAAAGAACTCAAATTACGCTCTTAACGAAATGCGAATCCGTGAAAAATATGCCAGCTGCGGGAAATCCCCTTTTGCTTCTCGCACTAAAAGGATATGGCGGGAATCTTGTTAAACTTAACCGTACCCGTGAGTGTGCTAACAATGGATATGCATTTTAAAAAGAATTTAATGTCGTATAGTTTAAGATACTGCAGGGGATAAGGTACAAATTCAACAGAAGTGTCTTACAAAATAGTTAATATTTAATTTCTATACTGGTTAGTTGATTTTTATTTTTAAAGGAGTATTTATTTGTCGAAAGGTAAATAAAATTAATTTATTTAACGATTAAAATCAAAGAGAACCACCTAATATACATATCTTCTTTTGTATATATCTGAAAACTGCATATTTTCAAGTCTCATTATGAAATTACAATCCAGCTAAGCTACAAAACAGACAGGCAAAGCAGTCGAGTCTTTCTCTGTCCGTTCTCTGCATGCATACTCAATAGGTTTGTGTGTCCATATCATTTCGAAAACATCATTAACTTTGATATATCCAAATTTTGGGTTTCGGAAAATATGGCATTAGACGTTTGTTAATTTATAATTATTTTTTTTTTTTAATAAATTGGTCCGAAGCTGTTTCTAGATTTATCGAACATATCTCACATCGTAATATTATCGTAATATTATTGACATTTCTAACGCATCATTGCGGTCGGTCGTCTTATAATTTTGTGGCCAAGTAAAGACACTCTTGAAGTTAAATCGCTCATTCTATATGTGTCAAAGCTATTTGTAATACAATATCAAGCATAAATGGCAACTTTGTTAAAAAAAAAGTACCTTTATAACATGTCAATTTATTCTCTCGCATTTTTACTGTTAAAAAAAAAAATAAATTCTAAGCTGTTGATATAAATAGTCTACATACTTTTCCAAATCCTAAGCTTATGTAAAATGGTATGCTAATGTGGAACAAACACGAAACATTTCACCAACTCTATTTCTCAACTACGTAATAAGCCACACACAAAAACGAGTAGACTGACTATATAAAAAGGCTAGCAACCATCAGCAGGAAATACGAAATGGACGCAGCGGGCAATGCGAAATCCTTGAGAGAAAAAAAAAGAGAAATAATAACTATTCGCTCCAGCTGCGAATGCTGTGCGCGATGGCTGTGGATGGGTTGCATAATGCACCGCGCATCCATTTCGTGTCCTGTGCAAATATCTCGAGCGCATTTAACAGCCAATAGTCATGAACACATGCAGTGCAATGGATATTCCTCGGATGCGCTTCCCAGGACGTAGTACGTGTTGATGGCGGCAGGACCGAATACCAGCATCCCATCCCAATCCTGGCAGAGTTCCAATCCCGGCCAATCGACGGAGCTGGGCCAAAAAGTTTACGCAAATAAATTGCACCGCCATTATGCAGGACAATCGCCAGAGCCCCGACCCCAGGTCGTCTGGTGGAAAACTGCAATTGTCACAACACAGTTTTGTCCTTCTCCTCCTGCCACCATGCATCCTTTGCCCAGATTTTCGCTCATCATCGTCACAAGTCTGTGTACTTTACATTTTCATTGCTTGCAATTCATTGGGGAAAACTGGGCGGGGACAAGCAGAACGGGAGATAGCTTCAGTTGGCGGGAAATACAACACTTTTCCATCCAGCCCCCACATTTCCTTAAAGCCGAGCCAGACAAACAAACAGTGCCTGCACTTGAAACAAAAGTCTTTAGGAAATAAGAAAAACATTTCTGTGAAAATCATTTAGAATGGGAAACGATTTTTCGATTACGGGATGTCCATATATTATATAATCACATTTTTGATGATTTTTTAACACCTCCCACCCTATATAATCATTAAAGGATCCCCCTCCTTCGATTCATATAATAATACAAAACATATTTGTTTTTAAATATATTTTTATATAAAATGTTTACATAATCATTGTTCTATATCACCCAACTTCCCCGATAATCAAACATAATCTTTCTCTGACATCCTCCCCCTAGGTGATATATGGAATATATTTTAGCAGACTTTGATTAACCAAATTAAATTAAAATATAAATTAGAAAAAAACACCAAACAACTTGTCTACGACTTGATCTTAATCATAGTATCCTTTTATATAAAATATAAATTTTATACTGATTTATATACAAAATGCAAGCCTGTTTTTATTCCCAGTATATCAGAGCCGGAGCCGGCGACGGAAACATGTTTTGTCAGTGCTCAAGCGCCACATTTAACCCTTGCCAACTTAACCCACCCGTGGCCCCCATTGCGGCTGTTGCTGTTGCAGTTGCTCCTGCTTTTGCTTTTGCTTCTGCTCCTGCTGCCAGTTTGATTGCCGTAGAATTGCAATTTGCGCCAAAAGAACAGAACATCAGTGTCAAATCATTATAATTTTTTCCTTCTCGTCGGTTGAGTTTTATTTTCCCTGTTGCTCCTGATTCCTCCTGCTCAACATCCGTTATCCTGTGGCTTTTGACGTTGCTGCAGTTATTCTAATTGTTATTGTCTGGCATGGATTCGCCAAGGATAAACATTTGGCAACGGCCTTTTACAAGGACAGTAAATTGAGAATAGGAATTCAAGCCAGACGTTTTTGGAGGGGATTTAGATAACGACATGGATTAAGGGATTAATTAGGAAGGATAGGAGCATAGGATAGGATTTAGTTCGAAAATTGTCATTATGGGAATGCAAGAACATCAAATAAATTTGTTTATGATATTATTATCCTCCTACCCTTCCAACTTTTAAAATAGTTCTTCTTGGCAATGGAAATTCATTTTAAAATGATTAATACACAATTCTCGAACTTATTCAACTTCAAAGCCAATAATAAATTATAAACCTTTCATTTATTTTCCAACTTTTCTTACACTTTTGATAGCTTGCCTGTCGTATATTGAAAAAGCCACCAGCCACGACAAATAAGGACAATTAATTATTAAATTTGTGTTAAAAACTTTTTGGGGCGGAAAGTAGCAAAGTCAGGCGCACCCGCAGCACACAAAACTACGCTGGACACGGGAATGTTCCTGCCACTGGACGGAATGTCCTTGGTGGTGGCGCGATGCGATGCGATGTAAGCCATAAAATATGGCCCTCACCCATGCATCCGTACCCGCACCGAATTCTGAACCCACAGGACATGGCATATATAGGGGCGTACAAGTGTTGGCCACTGCGTCCATCGTTCGTTTTATGGCCCTTGTTTCGGGCCCTTTTAATTGCCGCAGTTACAATCGCCCTAACAACAACGTGTTTTCCTTTCCCCCAACCAAACCCTTCGTTTCTGTTGCACTAACTCTGATTCAGCTAACAGAATAAATTGCCAAATGTGGCTGACAGTTCGCAGGATTCGCCCCGAAAACTGGGTAAATATTTGTTTTGCGGTCCTGCAGTTGCCAATTTGCAAACACAGTAACAGCACCGAAATTAGCACTTTCAGGATTTCCCAGCTTTATTTTTAATTAGTGGTTTTAAACGAGGAAATTTAGTTCCTCTTATATTACGCGGGGGTTTTGGCTTAAATTTAGGAATTACTTTCTTTTAATTAATGTTTTTTTAAGGTATGGGTTTCTACATAAATCGTTTCATTTCTAACATTATTTCTTGTTAATTTAACTTATAAATGTTTCATGGTTATGATCTCAACTAAAACTCTTCGATTACGGATTTTCTTATTGCTTTGTAATAGGATTAACTTGATAATAAATCAAAAACTAAATCAGTAATTTTATAAAATGTAATGGCACTCCCTGGGCCTGACCTAGGCATAATCGAAATTCTATTGCATTAAACTCGAGTAGATGAGAAATTTGTCGTGCCTCGAAGGGCACTTTGGAAAATATCCGATTAATTTTAGTAAGCTAATTTCGCAGCTATGGCCCGAAGACGGAAACGATGCTCCGCCTTGCTCCCGTCACCGCTGATTTATGTCACTTTATGGTGGGGTCGCCCACGGCTGATATCTTGATTACAAGTGGAAATATGTACCATCCACCGCTGGTTCCCTGCTCTTACCCCTTTGTCGAGAGTTTGGAGAAAAATGCCCGCAGTGACGTTGCGAACATTTTTTAATTTTAAGCATCCCCATTAAAAACGTGCAATTGTGTGGGGGAGTGTGTGTGTGCGAAGGGGTGTTGTTTTTGCTCTCGCACTTTTTGTGTTCTCGTAAAAGTTCAGTTGAGTTCAAATCCAACAAGCTGGAAACTATCAAGCTGGGTAAGAGTGCACCACCTGTCCTACAATTAATTGGCATGCTTTTTGTTCTAAAAACGCACAGAGATTCATGAATATAAAAACATGTGTATGTTTCTGTAAAATAAAAGGTGTTTTGAGGTGCTGGTGTTAACGCCCTCGGTTTTGTTTTTATTTCAGATCTTTCAACTTGCAGTTATGACATATCTGAAACTCAGGAAAACCTTTACATAAATAGCATTATATTGCAATTTATAATAATATACCAAGGAAAGTAATGTAATTTTCATTGAATTAAATATATTCCTGCCTATTCTGTAAAATAGAAGAGACCCTTGACTTTCTATTCTTCAAATTTAAAGCAATCTAACTGCATAAAAAACTAAACCCATAGTTGAATTATAAACATAATTACATTCTTCAAATACAAATTCTTTCTATCAGATAGATATTTCCTAGATAAAATACCATGTTCAGTTTATAAAACTTATTAACATTTACAAATCAAACAAACATCGTTAGGGCAGCATTAAGCATTAGTTTCTTTATTTTCGAACTTTGCCTTTGCCAGCAAACATAGGCCGTTCGTTCATTTTGCGCTCTGCCTTGTTTCCAAAGAGCACCGAGTGAATTACATCGATATCCACCTTAACGACGGGCGTTTCGCCATTGATCAGTACACAATGCATGGGCTGACCATCCAAAGTGCGGCGATGATACTTCTTCACGGCCCTTTTAGCATCCTTTAAGGAGTTGTAGACAACCTCAGCGGTGCCGGGACGAATCACTCTAGCCTCGCTCATCGGCCCGATGTTGGAGAAGAGCCCCTGAATATCGAAGGTGGTCACAGACGGATCCAGATTGCTCACCAGCAGACGAAAGCCCTGCTGCATCAGTGGTTGACCGAGAGGTACAGCAAACCGAACGTCTTCAGTGGTCTCCACAATTTTCCGTGTGCTTTTTCGTGCCCTCTTCGTTGGAGGCGATGGAGGAGATAATTCATCATCCGTGTCCAAGACGATGATAGAAGGTGATCTTTTTTCCACTTTTACGGTGCGAACAATGTCCTCAACCTCCAGTTCCCTCATATTGTCAAGATCGACATAGCCAGGATGGTGTTTCGGTGAGGCTGGGCGGTGCGAGGACCGAAAATTTCCCGGGTACGGACTCCTCCGACGAGAGTTTTCTTGCAGCGGCGCCGGTCGCCAACTGATGCTCCTGGTCGATGGACCAGGTGTCGGCGACTGACGTCGCCACCTTCTCTGGTTGAAGTTGTTGCGAGTTGGAGTCCTCTCCCGGAATCTTTTGCGGGAATTAAAGTAGCTCCTGTCCTGGTAGGACACATCGCGTGGTTGAGCAAAGTTTGGATTGGACTTCCTGCGCTGCTCAATGATCTCGTCGAGACTCATATTGTCGTACATTTTTATAAAAATAGATTTTCGACAACTAAATACTTTGACGGATGAAGATGGCAGAAGATGAGCAGAAAAGTGAAATTCTGTGACAGGAAATGCAAACGAGTCCAAGCTAACTTTTTTCGATACGTTTGCTAGCGATACTATCGATAGATGTCAGGCTTGTGCCGAATACATATCGAAATTCACCTATTAACTTTATTAACTTTTAATATTCCTATTCAATAATGATTTACAATATTTAAGGTTTAAGCTACATTAAGAAACAAATGAAAACTCATTGGAAATCATATTTGTTCCGCCTGCTGGCAACCATTTAAAGTTTTTTCATGAACAATGGTTACAGTTCCGACTAGAGATGACACACAACCCATTAGGAAGAGGAAATAATCGATTATTTTGCCAAGGATAGCATAGTCATTAGGAGAAATTCAGCCTTTTCCTTGAAATGGAGATCTGGACATACTGAATTAATAATTATTCCACATATAATTTGACGTATATACATATATGTGTCATTAAATATAACCTATTTCTATATCAGATTTGAGAAACGATGTAAATATTTATATTTCCATTCAAACAACTCAAAGAGAAACGTTGAAACATTTCCTGCAACTTGCTTTATTAACTGTTTCTACCTCTCTTTCCTTTAGAGCACCAATCGGGCCTAAACTAACTTTTGTTTTAGCAACCGCTTTAATTACCAGAATAACAAAGCCAAAATAAAGTTGGAAAAAGGCACAAAAGGAGAAAAAACAAAACAGTCAGCAGAGGAATGATAATAGACGGCAGAATGATTATTGTTTGTTTCCCCCCATTTGATTTTCACTGGCGCAAAAAAAAAAAAAAGAAGAAGGACGAAACTTTTTCCCGGCAATGCAGTTCGAGTTCCTGTAATCCGCTGCCTGTGGAAATTCCAGCGGAAATGCCTTCCGATGGCAAGGACTAATTGGAAAGGAAGGATGGTTGAATGGGAAATGGACGAAGGGCACAGGTGCAATGTGAAAACTGAATCGACCGCGTTGACATCGACCAACAAAAAGCTGCAGCTGCTTTTTAAGCCTAAAGAAAAGCAAACTATGCTTTGACTTGAGTTGGGGCAAATTGAGCGAGATCGTTTGGAAAAAAAAGGGGAAATATTGAGAGAACAAAGAGATGGGAGGACAGGTGAGTACAGAATGAGTGCGTTCACTGAGGCGACTTAGAGTACCGCAAGCCCCGATTACGACTATATAAATACAGTGGTACTTCTATTATTCAAACCAGGCTATAAATATACATGCTAGATTTGCATTTGTGTGAATAAAACCATGCTATGCAGAGGTCCCTGGCCGGCGCCACGCTATTCACACTATTGGTGTGAGCAGAGGGCGGGCAGAGAAATTTTCTAAATCGCTGCTAAATTGCTGATTTTTCTAACTAGACTGCCCAAACAAATTGTTCTTTTTTATAAATACTAATAAGACTTTTGCGAAGATATATTTTTGATGGTTATTCTAGGAAGCAATGTTAGAATAGCTTCTGAGTGAGTATGAAATAAATCAAAGTGGCTAGATATCAGAAAAAAATAACTAAACCTTTTTTTAATAAGGTAATAAATATAAAAAATTAGTTATGGCTCAAAAAAACAGTTATTAAATTTTAAAATTTGCTAGTTTTAGCCACAAAATTACAATTCCATCGTTATTTATATTCTGTGCATTCAGAGATACATACTCGCGAGTTCGGTCTATGCGCACCACTGCTATGCAAGCACATTGCTTAATGTACTTCACAGCTGGCGAACTTAGCGAAGTTCCTCTGTGTATATAACACCAGCACGTGACCATATGGTCGATTTTATGATCAGCGAGTTGATCGCAATTATTTCTGCTAGACCAAACACAGACAGAGAGGCAGAACCAGACAGAGAGACAGCAAAAAAAAACATTTAGAGAGAGCGGAAGAGATGTTTAGAGAGAGAGACCGTGAACGACTGGCCGGCCAACAGGTGAGCGAGTTAATTTGCCAGCAAGACAAATTGATGGGGATTGTGGAAAGGTTTTCTTTGTGTGTGCCCACAGGTAATGGTGCTGGTCTGGTCAGTGTGTGTGTGCTAGTTGGGCGAGCAGATAAGCGGCGACTGCTTGGAATCGGATCAGAAACGTAACTACAGTGAAGTCCAGTTGGAAAGGTATCAAAGTAAAAAACTAAGAAAGTAACACACCAAAAAAACGAGTATCTCTATGATTAAAGAATCTACATTTAGACCATTAATATATAGTAGAAATATAAAAATAAATAGCCTAGAAGCGTAAAATCAACGTAAACCTTTTTTCCGAAAAGTTGTAAATAAAGATAGTTCCTTCTTTTTATTAATCATATTCTTATAAGGCAAGTCTTCCTACAAAATACATGATATTCATAGCAACAAACTACCTACTAATATGTGTGAGAATATCTATTTCTGTAACTATCCTAATATTAGACTTATTATCACATTCAAACTTGTAGCAAACTATTTAAAAAACTTAATTACAATATTTGTCTTTATTTTTACAAAAGAAACTTTTATTTATTTGTTAATCTTAACTATAATAAACTATTTTCCTTATTATTTGTAGCCAAGAACATATATTATAACGATCCCAATTAAAGAAAAGTTTATCCCATTTTGTAGACAACGATTTCTATTAAAATATAATGTTGGAATTGATAAAAATATAATGTTGGAATATAGGATATTTTGAGGACAACCAGAAAGAAAGACTTTTGACTATAAATACTGGTATTCTAACCCTCCATTATCAGCTCAAACCAACTTAAAAAGATAAACCACCAACTTTATATGAATCTTTTTAAAAACAGTTTATTATCCCCGAAAGAAACCCCATTAAATGCAGTTCAGAAACAGGCAAGGGCCTTGTGTGATATCGCATTTATAAACATTGTTAATGTCCAATACGATATGGGATAAATTGTACAAAATAAATGCTGCAAACTCACCTCCTGTGTGATGTCCAGTTCGTGGCGTGTGTTGTCGTAGAGTGTCTCCAGCTCCTCGCACTTGTGCTGCAGGGCGGACTTCTCCTCCAGCAGGGATAAGCCATATTGGGCGGACTGGGCGCTGGCAGAGGAGACCTGGTCAAGTTCCCGCGTCAGCCGCTCCACCTCCATGTGCAGATCCTGCAGCGTTTGGCTTTGGGCGGCCGTTGAGCCATTATCCGTAGCATTGGGAGTGGACATGATGATGGATCACCTGGTGGGGAATTGGGGTTTTGGGATACAATCCTAGTCAAAAGTATTTACACAAGGTGCATTTTTCAGCATGTTGCACAAACGGCGGCTTTTGCAGCGAGGGGGGGAGGGTGAAATGTAAAAAAGAAAATGTTTTTGGAAAGCCTTAACTACGAATAGCCAGATGAAAGGAAATTTAAAGAAATAACCGTTCTTTCTAAAAAAATATACGCATATGAATTGATGCTTATCAGTTGTCAAAAGTATTTACACACGTTTTCTTTGCGTCAAAAGTATTTACACAACGCAAGTTCGTCATTAGTATTTGGTTTTAAGTGACAAGTGCCGGTTAATTTTTTCGGATTATCGTCATTAATTTACAGAGAATTTAATTTAATAATTTAACTATTACATTTTTTTACTAAAATGCCGAAAACAAAGGAGTTAACCGTTGAGCACCGGGCTGAAATAGTACCTAAGTTTAAAACCGGTACCTCTGCAGTTAAAATAGCTAAGATGTATAAAATCTCTCGAAAAACGATGTACAATTTAGTAAAAAAGTACGATACAGTTGAAAATTTAAAAAATTTAACAAGATCAGGACGAAAAACAGTGTTAGACCAAAAGCAATGCAGGCACATACTAGGAGTTGTACTAAATAATCCCAGTGCAAGTCCTGTTAAAATTGCCGCAGAGTCAGATAAAAATAATTGGGAAAAAAGTTAGTGATGCTACACTGCGGCGCAGACTAAAAGAAGTTGATTTGAAGTTGGTATGTTGTCCGTAATCTCATTGACATCACCCAAACCAACCAGTCAAAACATCTT